>VUQK01008141.1:0-13411 GCA_015106715.1 Bujurquina vittata | reverse complement strand
CCTGCTGGAGTTCAGGCTTTAAAAGTGGAGCTCCCGAGGGGCTGGTGAAGAGATGCTGGCCGGCCAGGCTGCTGTTGTAGTGGTTCTTGATGATATTCCGTAATCTCAAGTCTCTCACCCCTTGTTCGGACAAACTCCACCCGGCTTGGAGCTGGTGATGGTAGTTCTTCTTTTGCTCTGTAGAGCCACTGTGAGCTTGAGGATCACTCATAGCTGATGCTGCTATACAGAGCCAGAACAAGGGGAACCAACTGCAATCTGCAGTCCAAGATGGTGGAGTTGGAGACTAACTGGTGAGGCAGCTGATTATAGCTCCATATATATGGTATTATTTATAAATTTAAGCATGAGTGCACCTTTGCCAAGTGTGCACACAATCTATTTATGTGGAAACACTGAATATCTCTGTTAAAGCTCTCTATCCATAACTAATGTACCAATCTGTCTACTTCCAATAAAAACTACAGACACTATTATATTACATGCTTTCAACCACACAGATATTAGATATGAAACAGCTGTTTTAAGAATATGATACAATCATTAGGGATCAGCAGTCTTTCACTTTACAGACTCACCTTTTTACTGTGAAGTGGATGCGGTGGCTCTGCTCCAGGATCTTCATCAGTGTCTTGGTGTCATACTCAGAGGGCTTCTTCAGGGTGACTCCCTCAGGCAAACCATGAGCCACGACACAGCCAGGGTCCTTCTGGATCCACTCATAAGGCACAGGGACCAGGCTGCTCTTCCCGACAGCTTCACCTGCATACCGCATGATGCACTGAGTGCTTTGCTACCCATCTTATAAGAAATTATCTAAAAGTGGCTGCCTGTGCGTCAACAATAGATTACTTCAACATTGCGCTATAAAAATCTGGTTTCATCGACTACTCACTGTAAAGTACAGTGAAGACTTCCTCCACCATCTTCCTCAGAACAAAGATGTTGGACTGGGAATCTGATGGAGCTCTCGGTTTTCCATGCTCAGTATCCTTACTCAGTTTGCTGAGATCGCCCTCCTGGTCTTTGGTATGGGAATTTGCTGCAGTCAGATTTTGCAGGCATGGCACTCCTGAAGCCCAATAAAAGAAGTCACATTTCACTTTCAATAACTTCAAAAGTAACAAGTGCACATGAACCTTTCAAATGCTTACAGATCCAAATGAGCTACAGTGTGATTTAGGATAAAGTAAACTCCCCCCCCCCCTTCCAACCAAAGTCAGTCATTTGTCTTTGAAGGTTAAAAACAAAACAAAGCAAAACGAAAAACAAATGACTGAGAGTCTGGTTCCTAAAACTAATGACTATGTCACCTTTTGAAAAATAGTGTCATATAAAATGAATGACTTGTTTTTCCAACAATGTGTTTAGATAAATGAAAATAATCTCCAATAAAGCAGGGAACATTAAGTTGTTCAGTTTGAGTCTCAAATAAATCAAAGCAAAGTTGAGCCAGTGTTCTCAGTAACAGATGCCTTATGAAAATTAAACTTGATAAACTGGTGTTACAGGCATAGACAGTATAAAAGATGGACCGACCGAGCGTGACATCACCCAGCGGTTTGGGTTGAGAAGCCTGTAGCATCTTTCGCTGTCACCATCTTGGTGTTTTGACACTGGATGTGTCAAGCGAGAGACAGATCTGACTGTGAAACCATTCAGTTTAATTTTATTTATACAGCGGCACTACACAACAACAGTTGCCTCAAGGCACTTTATATTGTAAAGTAAAGACCTTATAATACTAGAAAGAAACCCCAACAACCACACAACCTCCTATGAGCAAGGACTTGGCAAACGTGGGAAGGGAAAACTCCTTTTTAACAGAAGGAGACCTCCAGCAGAAACAGGTTCAGGGAAGGGCAGCCGCAACCGGTTGAGGATGAGGGGAAAAGGAAGAGAGCAGAGAGACACTCTAGAAAAAAGGCAAACTATAGGAGCCATGCGTTCACCTGGCTAACAATTTCACAAGTTGTAAGGCACTTCAGCGCTGGCTTCACTTTTTAGACCTGGAGGGTAAGCCATCTTTTAAACTGTTTATGGTTACAAGCAAGGAAAGATTGTGTATTGAGAATATTATTTGTTGTTTCACTTTACTTCTCAGCGTGAACAGATGGGGCTTAATGCCTCAATGCTCGTCTCTAAAATATAATCAGCTTCTAACCTTGCATGCTAGTTTGTTTTTTGGAGTAGATATGAAGGGGTTCACAACTTGGGTAATAGATATAAAGTATTTTCTAATTAGGATGATACATCAGCTGATATGGGCTCTTTTTGACTGATATCGGCCTATCAGCAAATAATATGACATTTACAGATGTCAGTGACCAATTTTTGCATTCTCTTGTGCCACATGAATTTTGGACTGGCTGAATGTTTGACTTTAAGTGGGGTTTTATAAAACAATTCTTTGTTTCACTAGAACAAAAGGGAGCAATAAATCATAACAAAAACAAAACAACAAAAAGTACAAGTATCAGCTATTGGCCAAATTGCTGTTTTAAACAATCTGTGGCACGAGTCAGAACTGCTATGAAAATGTTTGTTTGCTCCATTAGTCTGCACCAATTTTGTTAGAAAAATGGAACATTAATTTAAACCTGCCTTCGCCTACAGAGGTATGTTGGGTTTTTAAAAAGAGCGGTGAAAAGCACCGTCTGAAAATTTGCAAACATAATGCATCAAAATGGCTCTGCTAAATAAGACATGATGAGACACTTTGCTGATGCATTATTATTTTCGAAAAAAGAGGGGGAAAAAAGTGTGGCACTGCATCTGCTTCGGTGATTTATTTCGTGGCGACATCATTTGATGTTGAAGTAAGCTGCAGTGGTTATTAAAGCTGTCGGATAATCTGCATCTGTGCAAGCACAAAACTGCAGATTTCTACTGGGACACAAGTGACACAAGTGTATTTTAAGTAACGGCCTCACAGCTGCAGCTGTAATGAGAGTGATCAATGCTCTACTAAGACTGAATGAATTATGGGAAACAATGTTCAGAGCGGAGCTTACGGCAAAACTTGTAGAAGTCTGTTTGGATTTCCCTCCTGGAGTTGAGGAACACTCTCCCCTTTTCTGTGCCGACGGCAATCACGCTGTCCTCGTGCACGGTGACGCATGCCACCTCAGCGTTTAGTTTAGACATCGCCATGCACTGCAAAACAAGGAAGCTTTGAGGTTTACAAAGGACGAGAGCACTGAATGGCTCCGACTGCTTAAACAGAAGAAAAAAAATTAGGAAATTAGGGGCCCTGACGTCAACAGATGTGGTGAGAAAGTTTACATCCACTCATCACTGCTTTACAGTTGGTACAGTGTCCCTAGGTTTGAAAGCATCACCTTTACTCCTTCAAACATACCTCCTGTCCAATAGCTCAATCTTTGTCTCATTTGACCTCAAAACTTTTCTCCAGAAGGCATTTGGCTTGTCATGTGGACAGCTTGAAGGTGCTAATTTTGGAGTGTATGAAAAATTCTCACCAAAACTTTAAGAGATGATGCACGCTGGTTCATTTATTAGAAGAGTCAAAGAATAAATGCAGAGCTCCCATCAGTGTACAACAAGCCCGCTGACCTGCAGGCTGTAAGCTGACCCACACTCAGGCATATGCACATAGTTAAGTTAGACCAGTTAAGTTATTTCACACAGTGACTTTGTTGTTCCCCATAAGATTGCACTGCTTAACATGGATATTAATATTTCTTAAGTTTTATTTATTATATGAACCATTTACTGGCCTTTACTTGAAACATAGAAAGAAAAATACTTGATTAGATTTCATTAAGGATCCAGTTGTATTACAAGAAGAACTGGATCCTTATTTTCTTGCCATTATGCAAAATCCAATACATATTGGTACATTTTCCCCATTTAAGTTTAATGCACGCCCACATAAACAAGAAATAAAAATTACATTAACAAAGATAAGCAGAAAAAATACATAGATGGATGTAAATCTTATGGTGGATTTAACTCAACTTCTAGGAAAAATTAGTGATTTTGGCCGCACAGATCAAATTCTTAAACAGGAAATGATGCTGCGTGACGCTTAATCTTGAACATACCACTGAGTCGAGGGCAGACACCAGGCTGGTGAGGATCTCCTGTCTGGCTGACACCAGCGGGACCTGTGGCTCGCCACGGGAGTTCATCCTGATGCCATCGCATGCCAGCTTCCTGATCTGAGCCATGCCTCTGCAGGGACCGGATGAACACAGTTTAGACAAGCAGCCACAGAGCGACACAGACAAACCCTGCATGTGTCTGAGGATGCATTCCTGTACACATGCAGCAGTGACCTGCATTCAAAGCAGGATCTGCTGACATCATGTGGTTTGACTTTAAGCAAATACAAGCTTCCATCCGGAATGTTGAGCTGATACTGGAATCTGGTAGGTTAATCAATTCAGAAAAAGGGTAGAGTTTTCTTCACCTATTTTATACAAGCACTGTAAGAGTCCACAGACCACACTAATCAGAACATCATGCTGATAATTTTAAAGTGATTGTTGAGCAGATATATTCACCATGTTTAATGTGTCAGCATGCTGACATTATCACAAAACACCAAGCTGAACAAAAACTTGCTGGAAATTATTTTAACTTAGGTTCAGAAGCGGGACCACACCTTAGACACTTTCTCTTCCTGTTATATGCCTATAAATGGATTTCTGCCATGCATGCCTGTTTATTCTCATACTCCATGCTCCATCCACCCACTCCTCTATTCTCTCTTTCTAACATCACCTCTCTTAGGGGCCCCAGGGGGTCTGCGGAGCACAGAAATAATGGCAGATCCATGCCAAAGTCACCATACTGCTCCGCTGTTCCAATCTGCCAGATGCAACTTGCACAATTAGGCTTCACTAAAAGAGTATGAATTTTATAAGAGAGGGGTTCAGCAAAGTCAGGAAGATTCATCTTCTGGAGAACATGACTACCAGAAAAAAATCCAAATCATTCTTTCCATCTGAATCATATGCCTCCAAACTCATTAAATCCTTTTCATTACTGGCAGGTTTGTTGTGCACTGCACTACGAGACAATGATGTCAAATTCAATGGCAGTGCACATCTGAGCCACCTGCAAACTTTTCCTCCCCCCCATTGTTTTTAGACACAAAGATAAAAAAAACAAAACAGCTGTGTTGACACTGAAAAACCTGTTTAGACCTACTTTTTTAAAACAGAAATCAATAAGTGAATCAATAAAGAATCTGACGTACAAGCTGAAATGACAATCACAATCCATTCCTATAATACACCACCATGGGTAAAGCCTCTGTCCTTAGTTTAATGTACTCCACAAGAGGTACATTTGGGATTCTGCTCCATATTGACATCACTGCAAATGTGTCATAACTGACGACACCGATGAGCAGATTCCTGTTTAATTCCTGATTAAAAACACCACAACAGTGCATCCAACCATACAGCTGGGGTCATAAATGACTCCACTCAGTCTCTGTGAGGCTATACTTTCTCCTTAACAGATGGTGCAGAAAAAAAGAGGCTTCAGATTACTAAACTGAGTCCTGATGTTATCAAAATGATTGCAGGTATAACTGAATAATACACTTCAGCATCCTATGAATAACTAAATCACCTAAATGAGACATAACAGAATGGGCCATGTAAATAAAAATGAAGAGGCAAACAGACAGGAAGTGTTAAAGAAAAGCTGCTCAGCTAAAGCCAGGCACTATGTTCTCATGGCAACTGAAACTCGTCTCCTTGGAAACTAATCTCGGGGCATTTGAACAATGCAGCTCTGGCCTTTAATCTCTCCAGACACTGGGAACCATTATACTAGCCTCTGGCAAGCCCAAACCACTGACTCAATAGAGAGAGAGGACAGAGAGGCAGAGAGAGACAGACAAGAGGCAGAGGGAGGAAGAGGAGGGTGGGTGTGGTGGGGTTCAGCTGCACCAGTTTGAACGTGCCAAGTCTATTGGCCATCTAAATCTGCCTCCCCTGAGGCCACAGCAAACATTACCCCCCTCCCTCCTAAATTATTATGGCCTCGAAATAGATGGCCTCTTTCCCTTGCATATTTAAAAGGCAAAGGAAGTAGAAGGGAGGAAGAACGGTGGGGATAAGCAGAGGCTCGGGATAATGCCATGTCAATTGCTTTGCAAAAGGAAGCTCAAGCATAATGTCACAGTGCTGTTATGGTTCTCAGTGACTATTGAAGAGTTTAACGTGGAACGGCTTTTATAAATAAAGCATTGCTCAAAATCAATGAGTCTATTATGAAGTGAAAAAAAGAAAGGCAAGATTATTTATTGTAAATCCAGCTGTTGATGGAGAATGAGGTGAACTTCACAGGCATACAGGGACTACTCTCTACGATTTCATCCAGTCATTGACAAAAGCTCATTTATTCCCTGAGCTCATGACAAGAAGCTTATGGTCCTTGTTACTATAAGCTACGTGTCTTTCAGCTTATTTAAAATGTTTTTTTTTCCTGAATATAAAAATTCTGGCACCCACCAGAAAGGGTTTGTCCTTGGATTGTGAAACAAAACAGTCGCACAAACTACATTTTTATTTATCAACTGGCCAAAAGTAACAGGGAAATGCACAGACTTCTGTTAAGTAAGGTAACATTGACTCTTTGCATATTCACCCTGTATAGCCACGAAAACCCTGCACAAAGGACTGTAATTTAGTTCCTGCTCCTGGGTGCTTCATATTCTAGGGTTGCTCAATTACACCAAAAATCCTAATAATTATTTTGGCCAATATTGACATCATGGTTATTTAACAAGATTGCTCAAAGACCTTGGAAAAAAGATGGATTTACCCAAGTTTATAAAAGAGAGAAAAAATAAACTCTTTATTAAGTGAATTTCCGGGAACTTTGATTGCAGTTCAACTGAATAAACTGAATGAATAAATGTGGCCTGAACTAAAACAGCACCAGCCTGGCAATGAGCACATTTGGACTCTGTGAAGGACTAGAAATAAAGGAAAAGAACATACCGCACTGCAAACTGAATGAATTACTGCAAAACATTTTTATAACGATAGGTGGAAACTGAAATTAAAATTCAGTTAATTGCACTCGCCTATAATATGCTCAGTAACTTGATATGACACAAAAGATATGATTTGAAGAGCCGATGACACAGAAACAGCCTACCCCACTTTGTTTTTCCCCGCTGTCTGGTTATGATATAGTCATCACACAGGGTTTCAAACGCATATTAAAAATGCAACCCAAAACAGTCTGTAATGTTAAGTGGTTTACTGATACAAACACGTTTTTATAATCGCATAAAACAAGAAGAAACTCAAGATCGCTATTACACCTCAGGTCCTAGCTGTTTTATTTTCCAAAAACGGGAGCTACAAAACAGGGCACAACACAATGAAGTCAGCAGCATATGTACAAGTAATCCCTGTGAGCCAAAAGCTCAGTCTGCAGCCTGCTCTAAACACACGGTTTCTAATCGTTTTTCTACCTATGGCCCTGCATGATGTCATTAAGAGTGTGGACATACCTAATATGATCATCTCACACAGCTCTGGTTCTAAACACAAAAGCCCCTCCCACTGCCGTTCAAACCTTCTTTTTGTGAGGCACAGCCAATCAGGAGGGTTGCCTTTCAGAAAGGTATACATATAGAGCTTTTCTTCTCATACCGACAACTCAAAAGCACTTTGAGACAACACACGCACACTTATACAGCACCTTTTACTAATTATGCACATTCCATTGGATGAACCCGGTGGTTTGAGGGTTCAATATGTTGCCCAAAGACACTTCAACATATGGACTTGAGGAGTTGGGGATTAAACCGTCAACCTTACTATTAGAAGATGACCTGCTCTATCTGCTAAGCCACAGCATCAAAGGGGAGAGGAGCTAAAATGAAAAATGAGCTGGGCTGCACCAAATGAGTGATGATAAATAAGGAACATTTTTTAAATGTAAGTTATGCAAAGCTACTCCAGTATAAGAATAAAAATATGGAGCTGGAAATGAGCAAAACACTGTAGGTCCCCTTTAAGAGCTTTAGCAACTGTATTTGAAGGTCTGTACACTTTTAATACCATAAATACATAGTAAACTGCTTCAGAGGCAGGCAAGAATAACTTTAGTGTGATTCACAATGTTTACACACGTTTACAAGTTTCATGTTGACTAAAGTGAATTAAATACAATATTGATATATTTAAGTATAACGTGTTCTTGTAGCAGCTTATATGGCTGCAGGAAAAGCACCTGGTGTATCACAATGCTACTCCTCGTTCTAAATTTAGACATCTTTTTTTATGTCTTTGTGGCTCAAAGTTGTGTTTATACTCTACAGGCTTCAAAAATGATGAAATTACATAAAGATAACTATAAATAAAAAGGGGCTGCAGATGAACACCAATTATATCTAACTTTTTATTCTAAATGGTACAGCATGATAATATCAGTCAAGGCCACCAGCACAGGGAAATGGGTTTCCAGTGCACCTGCTCACCCACACAGGTGTCTCCAATTATTGTGGCTGATTAGGCCTGTGCTCAGGGTGAAGGTTAAAGCTAATGGCAAAGCTTCCTGAACCAACATAAATGGCTGTGTTGCATGATGTTAAATTTCCACAGTGTTATAGCCAGTATCAGGTAATTGAGGTCCTTTTTAACAAGCCTTTCCTGTCCACAGACGCACAATATTTCACAAAGTTACAGATTTGTGAAATATTTTAAGTAGAAAAAGCATCCAAAGCAAGTTTGTTACACACTGAATGTAAACTGTCTTTACTTCATGATCCTTTCATAGCTTTGGAATGCTTTCAAATTGAGTCAGTTTCCACTTGGATACAACCAGAAAAAGCACTGATCTTAGTGTTTACTTGTACTGTTTATGATGCTGCTGATCTGTGTTAGTATGTTCAAAAGCTGTTTCAGGCTGGTAAGCAACATATTTCACGTGTGTGATGAAATGGAGCTGAAAACAGACTGAACCAGTTCCAGCTGGTGGTGTGCCACTGCAGGTCTGTAAATGCTTGGTTTCTCCAGCCTGAAGAAGTGCAGCAAAACCCAGGAGTGTCAATCAAGTGCAGTCCTCAGAAGAGGTCTGATTAGGAAAGATAAGTGAAAACACTTTAAGATTAAGTTTATTCTACTTGGAAAATTGTGTACAATTTCTTGAGGGAAGGAAAAGTTAAGTAGGGCTGCATTTTTTCCCTCATAAACCTACAGCACCTTGCAGTAAGCCAGGGTGTGGTTTGAGAGATCTTATCTTACTTTTCGTTCCAACACAGCACATAATCCCTTTGTTTACACGCCGTGTCAGAAGGCCTTAAGTCACCACTGGTGAGATTTTAATTGCTGCAAAGTCAAGCAGAAATTTAAAAAACGAGTTTAACTTAAAATGATTCCTGCCAAGGCTTGATTTATACTCAAAACTTTATTAGAGTTAAAAACTATCCATAACAACCGGAAGCATGTGGTGCGGGAACTGTCAAAACTTACTCGTTTACTGGCAAATCTGTGATATAAGGAAATCAAACTAATGAACCTTTTTTTTTTGCTAAACCTTTATCTGACCAGGAAGTGAAACTCATCAGATTAAAGAATTTCTTTTGGGAAAGTCGTGAACCAAGATAAGCTGCAACTTTAACTGCATTTTATTTATATAAAAAGCAAACGTCAGATTTGCGCTGCAGTTTAAAAACGCATGTTAACCAAGTGCTGAGACACACTTTTAAAAGTTCGTCAAAGCTGAGTGGAAAAGAAAAACCGGACTGAGGAGAATAAACCGTGAAATCACAGAATATGAGACATGCATGAGATCTCTACTTCAGCTAATTTCTCCAAACACTGAAAGCTGATAGTTTCACTCCAGTCAGCTGTTCTTTGTTTTGTTTTGAACAAACTTTAACGGGTCTCTTGTACAAACTACAAGAAGACAGCGGAGGTTAAAATATCATTCTGTCCAAATTAAGTGCTTGGTGTGTGCATTATATCTGGGACCGGCATAGTTTTTTAGATTATCTAACGCTGCTTTATGACAGACTTTTAAAACTGGGTGTAATTATAGGACAGCCAGTAAATTCTCGTTAAAGTTAACTGCAGCGCTGTGCCCGTGTACCGAGGCTGGAATGAAAGTCGACAGCGCTGCTGGTTATTCAAACGCTTTGGCTGAAAGTTGAAATGTGTAGCAGCCTCCTTTCTTACACTTGCTAATGCGGCTAGCTGGCTTTGTTGTATTAGCTGGGTAACCTTCTGGTAAGTGATAGCAAAAATATGGGGGATAAATTTGCCAAGCAGACAGACGGACGCCGTATCCCAGTCACAAACACAGGCTAGCTCTCCACTCGCAAGGTTAAAGGGAGGGGTCGCTGAAACCTGCTAACTATCAGTAACCTTTCTCTGCTACTTACCATATGTCCAACTAATCATCGCTGGCTAATTAGCTAATGGTAGCATTAGAGCATTGCGCTAGCTGTGCAGCGTTAGCCCCCCTTTGCTAGCTAGCGCTAGCACTTTCCTTTCATCTCCTCCCCCAGTCCAGAAATTAGGTTATAATCTGTAATTTCTAAATGCACAATCACAAAAAGCCCCAAGCTTCGCGAGAACGCACCAGAAAACTCCACCATAATATCAAAATAGACATCGAAATCTCACCTTAATTAGCGATTAAATAGCCTTGTTGCTGCTGTCAATCCCGGAATAGGTTTATTCCCCCGTTTTAATCCATCAGAAACGCTCACAATTCCCATCCACAATGTAGCCGTGCCATCTGCTAAAACATCGTAATCCGGATCATCACCACGACGACTTCGATCCCACGTCCCGTTGTCTGCTATTTGTGTATATTTTTTCTTAGTTTATGTCTGTTTTTTCCCCTTAACAGAGAAGGGTGTCCCTTTCCCCTTTCTTTGTTCTGTAATCCAGTAAAATTGAAACTCATTCGCCTCCTGCTAATCCCAGCCCAACTCAACAACAGCATCTATTGGCTGCAATTTACATACAGGATTAACGGAGGAACCTCTGGGAAAAAAAACCCCAGGGAGAAAAATGCACATGGAAAGAAGTATTTCCTTTTTTTTATTTACTGTGCATATTATCTCATTAGGACTGTGGCTATTTAAATCACTGCCTGCCACTTGACAGCAAGTTCACGCATTACTTTTCTGCTTTCAGAAATCCGTGGTAGACTGGTGTGTAGGTGCTTTGATGTGATAGCTGTGCAGTATCTGAATTATTTTTAGGATTAGGATCTGTCCAAAGTGGATCTACAGCAGCTACATGGATCTTGTGGCCGTGGAAGTTATGCCATAGCTGTAGTGATTGCCTAAAATAGCTCATGTCTGTTTGATATAGGGTAAAGTTCAGATCCTAGAGCAGGGGTGCTTTTCTTTTTCCCCCATTTCCGTGCAAGGGGTGAAAATATATGGATAGTTAAAATATTTCTAGATCCTGACAAACTGCCTAAATCAGAATAAAAATATCTAGACCCTAAGCTGCTACATGTGAAGTATTTCTGCTTTTTTAGCTCGACTGTGATCGGCAATGAACATGTATTAAGACATTTTTTAAATTTATTTAAAATGTATCCCAGTCTTGCTCATCTGTTATGTAAATTGATGTGAATGTTAACTTGTACTTGGAGTCTTAAAAAAAATCGGCTTCAGCTACTCTAGAGTTTTAGCATGACCTTTTTAAAAGTTGTCCTGAGGTCACTTTGATTTAGTGTTAAAAAATTTTTTAATTGAATGCTTATTTTTAAGGCCCTGCATGGTCTGAAACATCAATATCTCTGATTTTCTTGTAAGCAGTGACCCAGCTCAGGTCAGCTGGATCAGGTTATTTCCTGGGTCATCACAAATGCTTAATGAAGCCAGTTTTACTTTTTATGCTGTGCCAAATCAAACTATAACATTAGCAGAGCTTAAAAACATGCCTGTTTAGCCATGTCTGTTAGTCTGTATTGGCTGACCTTATCATTGTACCCAATTTTTGTTTGTTTAATTTTTAGGTTTTATTAATTTTCACTGGACTACAGTTGATCTTCATTTTATTTCTGCTGCATTTATTTATTTAACTTTTTCTTTTATTTTATGGATTATTTCTTTATATCTGGATTTTACATTATATAAACTTGGCACAAAAAGAAAATTAATTTTTGTTTGGTTGATTATTTCTCCGCTCTAACAATGCTGCTTGGCAAAAAATCTTATGTCGCTGGAAAGCCTGTTTAGTTCCTCTCAAATGGAGCCACATTTGTAAGGAGAATGCATTTACAGGTTGAGCAGCAGAGTTGAATCTGTGGGTTTTGCCCATGAAAAACTTGCCAAATCATCTTTGTCAATGCCAAACAACGTATTCAGCTATTGAATCTTGTTTGGTGGTGTTTATTGAATTGGATGATTGAAGTCTGAAGAATTTAACAAACGGGGGGCTCAGCAGCATGTGGAAGAACCACACACAGCCACAACAGCCCGGCACCTCCTCCTCATGCTGGACACCAACTCAGTCACACACTGCTGTGGGACAGCATCCCATTCTTCAATCAGCATTTGTCACCGGTCACCCAATGGGGTTGTGTTGGTCACTCGAGTACGAACAGCACGCCCAGGCTGATCACACAAGTGTTGAGTGGGGTTGAGGTCAGGACTGCAGGCAGGCCATTCTATCCTCCTCCCTCCCAAATTCTGGAGGTTGTCTCTGATAACCCCATCCTCATCTTGGAGGATAGAGGTCGTTCCAGACTGTGGAGATATGGGATTGTTACTGGTTGCAGAGTCTCATCTTGATGTATCTCTGCACTGAGATTACCTTCAACACCTGGGGTACCAGAAGCTCAGAACAAGGGTCAGTAGCAGAATCAGTTGTTTGGCATTGGCAGAGATGATTTGGCACATTTTTCATGGGCACAACCCACATACTCAACTCTGCTGTTAACCCAGAAATGTGGCTTCATTTAAGAGGAACCAAAAAGGCTTTCCAACAGCATCAGATTTATTGCCAAGAAGCATTGTGACAAAGAAATAATCGCCCAAACACAAATTTCCTTTTTTTTGTGCTAAGTTTATGTAAGTGTTGTGCTGCAATCTGTGGTAGCTTATGCTTTGAATGAAATGTGCTTATATGAATAAAGTTTTACTTAATTTGTTATTTTATTTAATGGAAAGAAAAAAATTGCCATTGTTTAACTGTCCAAGGCACCCAAGATCAAGTTTTGGCTATAATGTGTCCCATGAACTAAAATGAGTTTGAGACCCTCCATCCTAGAGGAAAGGGTACTTATAAAGTACTCAATTTCAAATTAATTTTAATCATAAATTATGGACATTATCCAGTGTAATCTTTTTTTTTTTGTTGCTTTTCTGTTTTAAGCTCTTTTCTCCAAAGCAAAAAATAACATCTGCATCTTTTCTAATCTTTGCTTTTACAAATAAGTAATT
>VUQK01008137.1:27096-42098 GCA_015106715.1 Bujurquina vittata | reverse complement strand
GCCACCCCAGTCATCATTTTTTTTTTTTTTAATTCTTTTCTGATAACATTTTGGGTGAAAATCATGTTTGTTGCTGAATCCACTGTATTTTGAAATTATGACTTAAGCACTCGTCACAGCCATCACAGCTTTTTCTCAAATATGCTCTCTGGGTCATCATGTAAACCCTGGACTCGGCCTGCTTCTGTGCTTTGTTACAAGTTTTCCTACAGTACACATACACAAACGTGAACACAATGGCTGGGGGCCGCTCAGAATCAACAAGCTCTTAGTGTACTGAGGATACGTCACCTCGTCCGTGTGGGTCACAGAGGCAAATCCAATTCATTCCAGTACTTTTCCTCTCACCAAGCACACAGTGAGTCCTGTCTAAACACAAGCGGCTGCCCAGTTTATTCTACACACACTTTGACTCACAATCCAGACAATCTGAGGAGCCTTTTTGAGGAGGTGGTACTTTCCATGTGTCTCTTAAAATAACTGCACGACCACCAGACGGGATAAATGCAGCTGCAAAGTCTTTATTTGACCTGAGGGATGGCATCATCGTGCACACACAAACACGCACATGCACACATACTGTTTGTGCGTATTTTAAAATGGTAAAAAAGTGAAAAAGATTGTGAAAATGTTGAAGTCATCAAAGGTCATCAGTATATTTATATTTTAAAAAATCTTGGTTAAATATTCATTGGTACACACTGGAATGTTTGCCATTGTGATACCAATTGTACTTTTAGCTATGCAAACACTTTCCAGGAGCCAAAATAATCTCACACCTCACTGCGTGTTTTGACCAAAATATGCCGAAGCAGCTGCTGATTTCTCACTCTAAGCCCAAGCTCTGAACTAGTTGCTTCTGCTCCAATAATGCAGCAGCGCCGGCTCGGCTTATTGGGCCCGAGTCTGTTTGCAGCAGCGCCGACATGCCGCACGCATGGTGGTCAAATAAACTATACAAGAAGTTATTCTCCTTCCACAATCAGATTTTATGTCCCTTTGCTCAGAGGCTTCCACAGAAAGAGGAAGAATGCCATCCTAGTTCACCAGAAATAGAACGGCCCTGTTTCTGCATTAAAATGTCTAAAATAAAATACCTAAATGGAAACTCTGTTTTTAAAAAAAAGAAAAAAATGAACCAGCTGATCCCAAATGTTTCCAGCAATATTCAAATGTAATTTAACAGCATGTTTCACTTTAGTCACTGGTGACATGCCCATTTTATCCTCCTTCAGACTGATTAATACAGCATTTGGACCACTTTAGACCACCTCAGTGACGGTTAACGATTGGGCCATCAGATAACCTGACTGCTGAGTTTAATTCAGTTGTTTCTCACTGCATATAAAGCAATAAAGAGACAATTTAACGACAATTATTGTCTTACTGCAACGTGCATGCGGTGGGCCATGTCAGCTGTCAAAGTTACACAATGTTATGATGGTCACCATCACAGCACTTGCCTCCAACTGTCATCTATAACAACAGTGTGGCTTATTGTGTTTGCAGTAAAGAGGAGAGAAATGCAGGACAAAGTGAACAAACGATGACGTTTTATTCAAGGTTGTGGCAAAAGTCCCAGAAAAGAAACAGAGCACAAAAACAAACACCGAGACAGAGAGGGGACAGCAGGACTATTTATACACACAATCAGGAGGGTAATGAGACACAGCTGAAAGGAATTAAGACAAGAACGTAAAGCTGAAGAAAGACACGGAGACGCAACTTAATAAAGTAAAACAGGAGTTAACTCACTAAACACAGAGGCGAGAAACACACAGACCGGGTACGAGGACATTATGATGAATAAACCGCAATGCTGAATGTCAATAAAACTCTATGAACCCTGAGCAGAAGTCTTCTTTATCAGATTACTCTAATTAAAACGTAACCTCTGCAGTGCACCAAGCTGTACTCAGACATTTTCAGCTGGCGCACACTGATGATGAAAGCTTATGTTTGCAGAAGCTCTTGCTCCTTCACTCTGTGTGTTCTCGAGGTAGAAACGTGTCGAGCCAAGCTTTGCTCATCCAAACTACTCAACGGGGAGCACTGAAGAAATTAGGCTATTTCATCAGAGTTTTATAAAAAGGTGATCAAGAAATGTGCAGCTTTCTCACTGGACATTTCTGAAGGTATGAATGTGCTTACTCAGCGCTCCTTTACGTTCCTGTCAAACCACACCACTTGTGCACACATGCATTCCTATTAGCAGCGAGCTATTCTCAGTGATCCAATTAAGAATGATTCCTCTCTATGCTTCTTAGCAATTTCTATGAGTAGTCTTGCATTCAGTAGTTTCACAGTTGAGTTTTGCAGGCTGTTTGCTTCCTGCTGTTCTAGCTCTTGCATTGGCTCTGACAATGTACTTGACATCATCTAAGCTTAATGCATTCAGCCTACAGACTTATTTGCTTATTCATAACGCAGGCTTGAATTGGGCGCACGTTGTAGACTGTCATCCTAAAAGTACAATATTTTATTGCCCACCAGGTTCATGTTTCCTTCTGTGTAGCATCGCCTATTCTTTTAACATTAGTCTGTAAGCCTTTTGGAACTGAGGCGAGCAGCTGCTGGACTTTGGGGACAGGAATGGGTCCCGGGTCTTATTTGTCACATTTTGTATTTCATGATGCTCTAAATGTTTTCAGCTCAGATTTAGAGAGTAGTGCATGTGGGCCTATTGCTGAGGGCCCGATGATAAGTTCTCCAGATTTCTCCAGATTCTCTGAATCTTTTGAGGATATTATGTACTGTTCCTGATGAGAGTCTTAATGATTTTACACTTCTGAATTTATGGACACAATTATGTGCAGATCTTTACTTCTGAGAAACTCTGCCTCTCTATAATGCTCTTTTTATACCTGATCATGTGACTGGCCTGTTGCCAGTGAACCTAATTAGTGTCCAAAATGTTCCTCCAGATGTGTCTTTTTAGTATCACTTACTTTCCCAGCCTTTTCTTCCCCCTGTCCCAACTGTTTTTGAGCCATGTTGCTGCAATAAAATTCAGAATGAGCTAACATTTGGGGCTAGCTGTGCCGGGAGACCTAACAGACCAACAGACCCACCCTCCCTTTCACTGCCTTAAGACATCATAAACCCACACAGGTTTTTTTGTTTTTATCTTTTGTGTGAAGCATGGTGAGTTTACATGTAATGATCATGCTACATAAATAAAATCGCCATTACCAAAAAAATGTAACAACTAACTTTCAAATTCAATGACACCGTCAACTTCCTGCCACTGCAAAAGTCCCTGAGTTATGTCACACCGCTTTGCGAGGAAGTGCACAGTATTGTTTCTCAGTACACATTAGCATCAGTTTGTCATTTGAAAACTTAAGAGTCTAAAAGCCCAACAAAAATCCATAAGTGTCCAAACAAAGTGTCGGCATTCATCAGGGCTAATAAACTCAAGATGTCTCTCCGAGCTTTGGCATCGTTGCATCAACAACTCCACCCTGTCAGATTTAAATAAGTCATGTAGCTTATTTTATGCTGCTGAGCAATGTGTGCGAGAATGTGCATGCTGTCGTTATCCTTTCTTCCTTTCCTTGAACAAATAAGTGGTTTGGAAATAAATCAACCTGCTGCTGCTTTGACTTCCCATAAGTGGCATTACCCCGCCTTGCTTTTTTTTCTCTCCCTTTGCTGCGACTACGTGAGCTTCGACACATCACTCTCCAGCATCCAATATTAATGTGGGGTGGAAAGGAAAGGAAAAAGAGGAGGGAGGAAGATGAGGAGAGGAACTGAAGGAGGGGCGTGCTCAGGTGAACGGGACCTCACTTGCGCATCCTCCAAACTTTTTCCCTTGATGATTTTTTTCTTCTCACCCTGTGCCCCCTCCTTTTCACACCTCTCCGTCTATCCTCTTGTTCCCCTTTGCTTGCTCTTTTCTTCATCTCTAGCCTCTCCATCTGCCTTTCTCTCCTTGCTTTTTATCATTCTCTTTATGTTTCCTTCACCACTGACTCCCCCCTTTCTCCTCTCAGTCCTAATGCTGTCGTGTCTGCCGCCCAGGACGATCCTATTACTCAACAATCCGTGAGCCATTAACTTAGCAGGGATTTAGATAGAGTTGGGGCACTGATGTAAAAGGAAGTAAGCTTCTGTTGTCTAATAAAGAAAAGTCTTGGGCGCTGAGGCCTCTTCGGTATCACTTCCTGCTTCAGCATTTCTTTTTCACTACAGCAATTAAAGTATATGTTCGGGACTCTTGGAAGCAAAATCGGCTGCAGCAGGGAACAAGTTACAATAAGGAAGTGTCTGTATTCAAACAGATATTGTTCAGGTTCACTGAGCTGCACCAAGGAAAAAGGTCATCAGTAACTAAAGTGTGAACACAGTTGTGTTCCTGTTGCTAACAAATGAATGGGCTTTTGGCTTCATTTGTTTTTGAAAACCAGTTGACTAAATTGAAACCCTTGTTTGCATCATTGCATTTCATTCCATGAAAACATCCTCCCTCCATTTTCAGTCAGGTCTCTTTGTCACTTCCTGCCACTCTTTTACTCAGTGCACTTCCATATGTTCACATGCGCTCGCCATTATGGGTAATAATGAATAACAACAAATTAAACGTCCACAGATGTGTAACATCCAGATGTGTGACCAGTGTAAGCGTCACACCACACTCCTTCTTCTGCAGAAGCCTCACTATATTATTACCTCATAGAAAGTCATCAATTCAAAGCATTATTAGCCTTTATGAGAAGAAAAAAATATTTTCCATACAATAAGAATTCAGAAATTAGTATCTGCTGTTAGAAGCTGAAACATTTATGATCTGAACAAGTGACAAATTGTTTTCTGTGAAAACCTACATTTCTGGAGGATGAAGTCTATGTATGTAATCACAGCTTCATCTATATAAAACATGCAATTCAAGCTAAGTTAATTGATTTATAGGATGTCTAAAAACAGCAAGTGTTGACCAAAGTGCTGGACAATTAAAAGAAAAGTACTGTGGGTCACCGGTGCTCCCCCTCCGCCTCCTGGCAGCAGAAAATTCAGGTCATGTGAGTCCCCTGAAAGCACGTAATTACAGGTCTCAGTGAATTTTAATGGGTGCACATGAGCCTCGTTGACTTTATGCACCATAGCAATTCAAAAGAAAATGCCCAAGCACAAACCAGGAATAAAATACTAATACTAATACTATAGTGGGATCCCAGCCGTGACTTGCATCAACATATTGACGTCCCAACTCATCGCTGTCTGCCACAGTGGCAGTTCCTGCTAAACGACGTCACGTCAGGCTCGCGTTTTACTACAATAGCACACACACATATGCAGATGTGCTATCTTCATTGGACATTCATTGACATAATCCCTTCTTTACCTAATTTAATCACCTCGGGGTCAAACTGTAGTCCATATCTCTGACCTTGACCTTTTTCTAATCTCACCCCCAGAGGAGGAGGACTCACTCACCTACACAAATAATGCAACACATCCACCTTTACAAAAAACAAAAGTAAATTGAGGATGTAGGAACGCTATAAAGTGAACCTTCAGTTTATGTCACAGGCGTGTTGTCAAACAGCTGACTTTAAACAAAACCAAAAGTCGTTTTACTGTCATTTACAACATTCCTCAAAATGAAGACATCTGCCGGGCAACAGAAGTAAGTGTCGATATTCTAAAAGCATCAAATGTTACACTGTTTGTAACACAGACAAACTATGTGGACGACTCTCTACAGTAAGACAATATTTCGGGAAAGCGATGCGGCTATGCAGAGCAGCACGTAAAAGGGCTATAATTTCACTGTAGGTGTAATCAGGGACAACACATGCTCTATTTAATCTGCTCTGCTCCATTCAAGGCCTGCTGAAAGACTTATCCTCTCCATTCAGCGCACAATCTCTCTGTCAATGGCTTCTCCACAAAGAGAGAGGGATGAGTTTTCACTCCCCTGCACGAATACTGCAGGTAATGCATTCTTTACCGCAGAGGAAAGAAAAAAACGTTCAGTCTAAGTTTGTGTGCATAATAAAATCCTGCATTTTTTGATCCCCTGCTGAGGTTTGTTCACTAACCATTAAGATGGTAGTTTCAGCTTAATGGGTTAGAGACAGAATAGCAACCAAAAATTCAGAAATAAAACACTATATAAAAGTTAGAAATTATTTTGCATGTCATTGAGTGAAATAAGTATTTGACCCCCAGGCAAAACATGACTTAGCGCTTGGTGGAGAAACCTTGTTGGCAAACACAGCAGTAAGACATGTCACCAGGTTTGCACACATCTCAGGAGGGATTTTGGCCCACCCCTCTTTACACAAACTCTCTAAATCCTTTAGGTTTCTTAGCTGCTGCTTGAAGCTTCAGCTGCTCCACAGGCTTTCTAGGACTGAGGTGTGGAGACTGGCTCGGCCACTCCATGACCTTCTTTAGCCACTCCTTTCTTGTCTTGGTGGTATGTTTTAGTTATTGTCATGTTGGAAGACTCATCCATGACCCATCTTCAGTGATCTGGCTGAGGGAAGGAGGTTCTCATCCATAATTTTATGGTACATGGCCCTGTCCGTTAGCCCTTCAATGCGGTGAAGTCCTCCCTTACTCTTAGCACATAACTATCAGTTACCAAGCACCCCTGTGTCTCCCTGAAAGTGATATAAAGTGAAGCAGCTATGATCAGGTTAATAAGAACTCTATTTTTTATTGCACTGTGAAACCAGTTTGGCCCATTTAGCAGTAAAGAGTGGCAGGGGTCTGTGGAGGACACAGGAGTGCATTTTGCTGGTAGAGCCCGTAAACTTTCACCCACAAGCCCAACCGAAAACGTGGCACAGAATTTGATTACTGATGACCAGCCTAACAGTCATAAAGACATAAAAGTTTATTTACTGACACTGTTGCAATGCACGCACAAAGGTGTGTGCTTGCATTGGCAAACATCAAAGCTGTATTCCTGTCTCAAAACGCTTGTGGCTGAATCCCAAAAACTGCCAGAGGACGCAGAGTTGGGGTCCAGCAGGTTCATTAGAGCTTGAACTGACTCTGCTTTTATCTCATAGGTTGTGTTTCCATGTCTGTTTGCACGTTTCAGTAAACCACTGCAGCTATTTCCCATTTTGCTCACACAATACAAAGAAACGAGGGGCGGCTCAAGACTTTTGCACAGAACTGTGTATGATCGTCAACTGGACCCTGTTTTGCAAACCGGGAAATGTTGATCATATGAGAATGCAAAAAGGTTTAAGTTTTTGTTTTTGCTTGTGAAATAGCTGCAAGCAGTGTCTCAGCATTCAGTGCATTCGCTGTTTCTGAATATCTACATGGAAATGTTATTCCCATCTCATCGTGTGTTTCATTTAGAGCTTATATGCATGTGCCTGATAGTCGTCCTTCTATCTTTCCAGTGGAAACAGTGACAGTCTGAAGTACAAGATGTGTTTTTTTTTCAATTTTAATATTAATTTGAACCCATCTAATAGGGCATGTTTTCATTTTTCAAAACATGTTTTCTTTCTGACTGATGGCAGAATAATATGCAAAAAATTATAAACAAGGTTCCCCTTGCACAAAAAAAAAAATCCAAGAGACAACAATTAAAGATATTCAGCAATTTCCTTTTTGGAACTACTTTCAATTGTGAAATGATTGATAATCATACTTTAAAACACTAGAACTACCAGACTCCTGCCAAATGGGGGTTATACCTTTAAATCCCAAGGTGCTGGCTGGCAGGCACAACTAGACACTAGACGACCCCCTTTCATTTGTAAATGCAGCCATTACCTGCCAGACCGGGAGGTTCAAGCACAGACCTGGGGGGGGGTATGCTTGAGCAGAGCCTAGAAGTCTGAAAGTCTGAAATGTCTGAGACGTCTCTCCTGAGTAGGGACTAGAAGGGGCTTTCAAAATGCACTGTATTGTTTCACTCATCACATTTTCTGTACCATGTAAACTTTTGAGCATTTCATACTTTTTCACATGCCCTTTATTCAGCATCGGTCAACAAGACAAAGTAGGCTTCCTATTGCCATGTACTGTAAATATCTGTAAAACTATTACAAATCATTTGTGTTCCGTAGTCCATACACAAATGCCCGTGTGTAAAGCTGCCATTAACTTTAGAGTGTAAGTTTTTATTTTATTTATTTATTTTGATGTGTTGAACTGCCATACTTAGAACTCCATATATGTATATATAAGTTCTATGTGAATGTTATGTTTTTTAGGAATACTTTATCTCAGTATGGATGGACAGTTGTATACCACTATAAAAGGACTGAAGACGAGCAAAATATTTATCCAGCACATTTTTATTGGTATATTTGTTACAGCTGGTCTGAACACATCTGGCACTGCCACGGCATCTCCTTTCTGCATTTTCCACATGTGAACTTGTTGCGATGAACACAACGCTTAGTGGCATGGTGATTCTTGCAGCAACACTTCACCTGGCACAATGCCCTTCTCCCTGTGTCGGTCGAGAGTGGTTGCTGCTGAAGGTTTTCCTCCTTGGCTGCCATGTGAGACTGTGCAAGCTCCCTTGCAAGCTTCACCAAGAAGTCCGTCCGTCTCTCTTTGACCCCAGTGCACGCTTGGTAAAGCACATGTGCATTCAGTGCTGCAATGTCAATCAAGTTGTAAAACACAGCGACTGGCCAACGCCGTGTTCCTGAACGCACAGTGTACTTTCGCACCATCTGGTCCATGACATCCACACCACATTTCAGGCTGTTGTAGTCGGTGACTGTGTTTGGGGTTTTTTTTTCCGGGTATCCCCAGTCTCCACCACACTGTGCATGCTACTGAGGATGCAGACAGTCTTTCTCCACACTGTCCGCGTAAACGGTCAGTGTGGCACCAGAGGTTGAAAACACCCGTGTGCTGATAGGAAAATAGGAAATTCTGGAAATCTTACCAGAAGAATTTTCAGAGTCGGAATTTAGCACAAGGGTTGTTTCTTCTCCATCGGAGTCACAGGGGTTGACATGGTTGAGGATCATGTCCAAAGCTTGCTGTGTGCCGCAGACCTTTGGCATCTTTGCTTCTCAGTCAACAGAGTAGGTGAAATATGTGTTGTGACCTGGCTTTTTATACACCTGGCGACCCTGGGTCATCATTGGTCATCATTGGTAACCCATCCCCACTCCCACACACATTCCGATCTACTGGCCCCATGTACATAACAAAAGGTGGCCTAATGAGATGTATACTGCCATTTGGCAGCGAATGGTAGAAAAAGTAGTAGTGTGAAAATGCTGCTAGTCCTAGTGCCGTCTCACTTTCATCTTTTTCTCCCATGACTTTTAGTTATTAACTACTTGCAGGTTTCTGTGCCCACTTTTTAACGGCCCCTCAGAATATTTCCTTTAGCAGCTGCAGAAGCGATCCCTGGCTGCACATCACTGCACCTTTGTGTTTATGCAGGTCAGAGAGTTTGTGTTTTGGTGAATGTGTGTGTCTCTATGAGTCTGCGTGCATACTCTGCATGAAACAAGATTACTTTGAGCTCAAGTGGGACAGGGACACATGACCGGCTAACTGGTGAGAGCTAAGTGGGACAAGCTGCTGAGTCATGACAGAGATAGAGTGAGACATGACGCCCGGTCACCTGATGATAACAAATCAGTCTGTGACAGAGAGTGTTAAAAATCTCACCAGGCCTCCCTTTCAAGTATTCAAGTAAGACAATGTACTTGAATATGTTGAGTAGATTACTCAGCTGTGATCAACCAGGCCAATCACCATTACTGTCTTTGTAACCTGGCTCATTGGGATCACACACAGCCCGTCATCAGGGCAGCATTAGACGGCTATTTGTGGAGCTGCCAGCTTAGTTCAGATCGTTAACAACAAGCCCATGTACCATTCAGAAGCCTGACACAGCAACTCCTCTCTCCCAAAGAGATTACACACACACACAGACACACACACACACCGGGCTAACCATGACTACCAGTGGCACGCCACATGCAAGTTTTGCTTCAGTCTGTACTTGCCAACGCAACACATAGTTAGACTGCTGAGCCTTTTCATTAAACTCACGTCTCAGTCAATAAAACTGCAGCAAAATTCTGCATATTTATAAGAGGAAACTTGCATAGGAAAAACAGACCAATGTGAGTGCCAACAGGATGCAAAGTTACAATGCAAAGTAGATTTTGAAGTCTGACTGAGTGCTGAGGAAGCTTGTCTGTGTGTGTGTGTGTGTGTGTGAGAGAGAGAGAGCGAGAGAGAGAGTGAGGCGGAGCACCAAGTGGTGTACCTGACAGCAGTCACATAGCCACTCTGCCCACAGGACGACCAAACAGAGCCAAAACACTTAGTCTGCCCATGATTCAGACATGGGGAAATACCACATCCAGCTGGCAAATATAGTGTGTGTGAAGCAGAGAGAACCATTTAGTATGATTAATAAAGGAAAAGAGAAGCATCTAGCATGATGAATGTTTCACTCATATTACAGTGAATTTCACTTATCAACCACATCAAGAAAAATAAATCAATAAAAGCCAAGCCTACAAGTATTTGTTTCTAATTTTAATGTGATGGTAACGGAGGAAATGTCATTCAAAGGCAAATCCTCGTTAGAGGAACATAACAAAAGGCTGCACACTCTTTGAATGACTTGGTTTTTAACTTGATGTCTTTGCTGAGCGGCAGTTAAGCCAAAATATTCAGTCCTCTGGAGGCACGTTTAGAAGTCTCTCGCCAAGCATTTACTCACAGAAATTAGCCAGGAGACAGACCTCACACTAGGTCTGAACTCAGTGGACATATTGTGTCACTTGCACAAATAATGATTTTGGTGCATGGACTCAAATAGATTAAAATTTTTATAGGTGATAGCAGACTTTAATGAGAAGTTCTGGCATGCAAAGGTGGTGGAAGCATAACTTCTAGAAGACTTACGTCAAGTTTTGTGGCCACTGAAAATGAAGTCACTTTCAATTATGCTTTTAAATAACTGCAAAATGAGCAGCCAGAGGCATTTGAAGATGGCTGAGACACGCTTAGAAGCTTTTTGATGTCTGGCCCTGACACAAAGGTGAATCATTAGCATGCTGCACGCTTAGATCAACGAGAGGAACTCATTCATGTGCTGAAAGCAAGAAGAAGTTGCACACAACTTCAGCTGTGACAGAACCACGTAGACAACCAGACTGCCTGCACTGAGTGCTCTCCTGACAAAACATTTGTCTGTGCAAATTTTAGCTTTCATCTGCAGTCATTGTTGAGCCGTTTCCTGCCGTCAGCCCCCGTCTTTCTTTAGGTGCCAAAGTGCCGTTATTCTGTATTGTTATGAATCCTGTCCTCAGGGGACGCTCTGACTGTGCTGTCCTTTGGGTCGTCCAGATGTGTGGTTTGAATGTGTCGATGTCGTCGTGCTTTTGTTTGATTCCTGTTGTTAAGTGAGTTGTTGGATTTGAATTTTATTTGGGGTCTCTCCTTACAGAATCAGCTGCATAAATACTTATTGCTATTATTCTGAACCACATGCTGACATGTTAATTCACATTGGCTAAGCGACTGACTACATTTAAATACACTGTATTGACAAAAGTTTACTTTACACAATAGTATCGTTCCCCTGGCAACCGCCAAACCTGGACTCATCCATCGGAGAAACCTGATTCATCATTCCAGAGAACACGTCTCCACTCCACTCTATAGTCCAGTGACGTAAAAATTAATTTATCTTTATTTGCTTAAATTTTTTATAAATTCCTAATCAAATGAACTTTTTGCCTTTTCATGCTTATGATGAATGTTACCACTGTATAATTGTAAAATTGTACACTACTATGCAACAAATTATTGAAATTGTGTCTAGTAATTGCCAGAATCGCTCTTAACAAAAACAGATCTGGCTCAGCTGTCAGCTGCTGAACAACAGCGAGAATACAACAGGCACGCACAACGCCACGGTAGAACAACAGGTCCTGCAAAGGGGTCACGCAAGTAGAGCTTAAAGTTGAATTAACAAATCAACAGTCTATCAGAACAGTCTGTGTCAAAAGCAAACTCTAGCTTAAAGTTTAGAAGACAACCTATGTCATGCACAATTTGCATGTACACATAATTTTGGCATACAGCACTAATATGTCCTTTATTGGTGTAATATGAGTACCCTCACAGTGGAGGAGAGGTCCCTGAACAAACTGTTATCCATTATGGATCATCCTGACCACCCTCTGCACCACACACTCCACACGGACGGCTACCTGCTGTTGCTCTCTACAACAGGGTGCATGAGTTCGTTTCAGCCTTGCACCGTCACAACACTCGCACAGAAATGCAGTTTGTTGTACTCTACCGAGCCATTTTCTCATTTATCCAGCAATAAATAAAATATTTTGACTAGTCATTCAACTGTTTTGTTGAATATAAATAAATGTATTGTTTTTTTTGTAAAGTGTTGTGCACTTCAAAGAGTTAATGGTTTATTATTTAAGGTCACAGCAACTTCCTGAATGCACCAAGTCACATTTGGACGGATAAACAGCCTCCAACTGTGCAACTCTGTGACTCATGTGAATAGGTGAGATAGCCAGAACCTGCAACGTCATCTGCAGATTAGCACCATAAAAGGAAACACAGCGTAGCCTGAATAGTGTTGGATATGGGCCAGTGAAAACAAAAGCAGGTTTTTTTTCCCCCCAGAGTGAATTTATTGGTCCACCAAATGAGAAAAATTATTTTTTTACAGTCTATCAAAACAGGGTGAGTTTACCTCCAAATACTTATTCAAAACTACGTAAAAATAAAAATAAATAACACTTTTTTTTACGAAAAACAGTTTTCAGGTATCTCAAGCAGAGCTGTTCCATTTTTCTCCGCAGGCATCAATGCTTTCCTTTCAGTCACACAGTATTACAAAAAGTTACACTTTTTCACCAAAAGTCTCCCACAAGGGTTCCAAGTCATCTCCCATCAAATGCTGCTAATGTGTGTATATGCAAGTACCATATGTACACTAACATTTACAAAGATATTATTAACAGCACGCTTTTTTCTTATAAAAAAAATAAAATTTATAGGTGCTTAACGTTGTGCGTTGCAGACAATGAGAGCAAAAGGAAAATAAACTTGAACATTTCCCATCAGAGACAACTCTAATGATCAGCATGCACTGTGGCACTGAAACTAAAAAATTAAATATTGAGATGACATGTAGTTATTAGGTACAATGTGGTGCCTCAAGTAATAGAGTCTGGAGGGGGTGGGGGGGTGAGAGAAGCAGCATTAGGCTTGCAAGACAAGCGCTACAGGCACTCTACGGCAAAAATCACCTCCATCATTATAGTTAACAGAAAAAAATAAATACTGACAAACAGAAGCAAAATGGTTCACCGCTGTGCAAAATATTGCTCATTTTGTAGTGTGTCAGCAGACAAATTACACGTTTAACAAAAATGAGTACATGAAAAACACCAGTGTACTACTACAAAGTTGACAATGTAAACTAATATATAGATAACCATGATAATAACAAAAAAATTAAAAATGAAAGTTTCATCTGGGTTTAACGGTCTTTGGTCTCTCCAAAAACAAACCATGAGAAACTGGTTTCCATCAGAGCTGCAGCAGGTCTAAAATATTCTCCAAAAACACAGATTCAGTCAATCACAGGAAAAAAGTAGCTGTGATGTGACAATTAAATACAACGATTGTGTTTTGAACAGAAAGACATGCAGCAACGTGTGGCCTCGGCTTTGGAAAAAAGTGGCTATTTCACTGACAAAAGTTTGTTGTGAAGGAGACTTGGATGTTGGTTGCACCGAGCGATCCACGCGGCATCAATAACGTGTCACTGGCAGGGCTGCAGGATGTCAAGGCGACCGGGTGAGCTCAAGTTCTGAAAACACAAAAACCACAACATTAGATTCCTTATGCATTAATAAAACTACCTGCTATCTACTAAGCTGTTGCAGATTCCTGAACACAAAGGCAGCACTCTTGCGCAAATATCCTGTAGCCACAGAGCGTAATGCCTAAACCACATGTTACACCACGCATGTTTTCTCGGCGCTAATCGGCACCTTGATATTTTTAGAGGGTGTGAAAACTAACAGTTCACCGCAGTCTCAACAGGTTGCTGCGGCTGCACCGCTTTAATCCTCAGGTGATTATGAATGAAGCCGACAACACACGCACAAATACGCGCCTGAGTGTTATTCACGCTTTTCCACTGCGCCAGCAAAACTAGTGCAGGCATGTCATTCATTCTCATACCATGTTACATATTAATTTACCTATTAGTGGGGAAGTGTTTGCTTACAGATGATTGCATTCTAACCAGGCTGAGCCCAATAAATAAGACATGTGAAGTTATTTAAGCAAACTCAGCTTGGTTTGCTAAAGTTAGCAGAAGTATTACATTTAGATGTTGCTGCTGGAAAAACTGAAGCAACTGCATAGCCTGTAAAGTGCATTTACCTTTGAAAGACTAAGAGCGAAACCACCTTTAGATAGTGGAGGACGGTGCATCTTTAAGCAGCACAAGACAGGCCAAAAATAGACCAAAAAAAACACAGAGACAAGAACAGGACAGTCAGCATGAATGAGGCGAGGATGAGTGATGAAAACAGATAGGAATGCTAAACAGAATGTGGGCGTTCCTCTATGAACAGAACTTTCCTTTTCCCAGTGCTTCCACTGCTCTTATTTAATCATTTTCCATGAGTCAAGTTTGGATAAGAGTTACTGTAACACTGTTGTAATAGTATTGCGGAAGTCTAGTAAAAGGAAACGCCAGCATATACAGCATAAAAGCACATGAGATTAGGCTGACAGAACATCCTGAATACTTACAGGCAAACTTTGCCCAGCCAGTGCTGTAAGGCGAGGAGGGAGGAGGGGCAGCAGAGGGAAAAAGGATAAGAAAAGTGAGTGAACACATGCAGAGAGCTGACAGGAAGGAAATGTGTGAAGAACATCTGTGTCTCGTCACTTCCTGAATGCTCAGCTGGATTTCCAGCCAAGATAAACAACTCTTAAAAAAAAAAAAAAAACCGGGGTGGGGGGGGGCGGAA
>VUQK01008137.1:3602-15510 GCA_015106715.1 Bujurquina vittata | reverse complement strand
GGGATCCCTTCTGACGTTTTCACTGGAACCTCCCGGGCCCTTTCCAGCGCACTTACATAAGTTCTGAATGAGGCTGGGGTTGCGTTCCCTGTCCCAGTCCCCTTCCTATAATCCAATAAGGCTAAACCAAGACCATGGCTCCCTGGGGACGTGTTAGCACTAGTGAGGAACCAGTATTATGTCAGACAAAATTCAGACAGGGAAACTAGGCTTCTTGGATATCTGGAGCAACTCCATAACAGGGTGTGTCTGTTTCTAGAGTTTAACTTCTCTTATATTAGCGTTCACATTATGACACTCAAAAACACGAGGCCAGGCAGCACAAAGAATCAGCTTTGTTGCATTTGCTAATGAATGATTTAAAACCAGAAATACATTTGCATGTAATAATGACAAAACCGCTAATACAGTTGATACCCTTTATTTTGTTGTTTTTTTGTTAAATCACAGGAGAAAACAATATTCTAGAACATAGACTTTACCACTACACAGACGGCTGTTCAGGAAATATAAAAATTTTTATGTACATGTGGGGAGATGATGGAAGTTCTTTGTGTGGTGGTGTTCTCTCAGCTTCCCGGGGGGCCTTCAAACCTGCTCACCGAGGTCCAAAACACGAAACTTGTCTAGATTGTAAAAGCAGGCCTTGACGACTCGCCCACCGAAATACCGTCCGTTCAGATCCACCACAGCTGCAGAAGAGAGCGACAGTTAATGTCAGACTGTCCCATCAGTTACATTTACAACACACCAGATATTCTGGGATCAAGAAGTGTGTTTTTAAAAGACAGCTCCAAGTCCTACAATGCTTTTTTGACAAAATCTTGCTTTTAGAGTGCTGCAGTACAATTTTTGCAGCATATTTTTAAAGCATAAATATAGAAACAAGAAGTCAAATCCTAAGGTTAGGCTACACATGAACTACAGCATGGTGGCATCACCACTGCTATGGTCCTGCATTCGACATGATGGCGCCAGCAACCGCTGCAGGCTCATTTCCACACTTTTCCAAGACATACCTTCTCCGAGACACATAATGGCTTTAAAACCGACACATTTACTAATGAATTCTGTGTTGTAGAAAATAGCTAAAGCTCATGTTAGCAACCACCCTTATTTCAGACATCTAACCAAGCAAACATTTAAAAAAAACTATTTTAAGACAAACTGGAGGTGAAAAATGCTGACTCACTTTGAGGTTTCAGAGTGTATTCCCGCCGCACTATCCTGCCTGTTTTTTTAATATGACCGTTGAACATTTGTACAGCTGAGGCTGCACCCAAATGCTCTATTCCGATATTTATTTGTTGGGTAAGCAATGCTGTTGTTTCTCCATGAAGGCACACCAAAACACCCATAAACATTTTACTCTTCTGGCTAAGGAGCAGTGCTCTCTCTGTGTGTCTCTACTGTGATGGATGCCCAGTGCTCAGCCGGTGCGCAGACTTATTTGCTTATCACGAAGCCCCCAAAGTTCAAAAAGTGGCATCTGACACAATCTGGAAACGGCTTCTTTTGAAGCAGATCACTACAAATATGAGAACGTTGTATCGCTTATCCACAGGAAGAACAAAATACAACAAACTAAACAAAGCCAGTATTGTTTCAATATGTTTTATGGTGGATTTTCCCCTGTGACCTCCAAAGATAAGTTCATTTCTCCTTTGTAAAAATAAATTATTGCACTGTTTATGAAAACCAACTGACTGAGGCTGGTGGCTGCAAAAAACCAAAGGACTCCAGAAGAACAATCTTGCTTTAGCCATCATACATTTGGCATTCTAGAAAATCAAGAACATTTCGGTCAGGGTCATTTCCCAGCACCGTCTTCTGAAGATGAACCACTGAGGTAATGCTCTTTTAAAAAAGGACAAATGAGATACAAAGCGTTCATCCGGTCCTTTCTGACGGCGTTAGAAAGAACAGGACTCGTTATTAATCACTGACGCATGTGTGTCCAAAATGTGGTAATGGCTGTGATTCATTTACCCTGAAGGACACTGAAGATCATCTCAGTCTGTACACTGAGATGATCTTTAGGGTTTTTCATTCAAGCGTGTGTGTCACACCATATGTACAAAACAACGTGCGTTATGCTGCAGTGAATACAGACTACAGCCATCAAGCGGAGTGTCCTGATTTGCATGGAAAAAAGATGACAATACAGCTGCTCATCTTTTCAGACAATTTGTGAGATTTGCTTTCTCCATACGTGTTCATGTTAAAACTTGGAATTTACAAAAACTAAGAGTAAAAACAGCAACTTGTGGCTTCATCTTACAGGGTTACAGCTTGAACAGTTTTTGATAACCTCACGGTAACAGCAGGAAGTCACAGTGAGCGGTCAGGTGCAGCTTTCTTACTGGAAAACTTTCATGCTGCATGCAGACATATATTTTTTTTATTTGAAAAGCGCCACGTTAGTGGGTTTCTCCTTTTGTTAGTCCTAGTGCTAAGATAAGAATATCTTAGCTTTGGCTTTATGTTGAACTCTTTAGCACCAAACTTGTCATCGGTGGCAGAACATACATCAAATTTGATGCCATTTGCAGACTTCCAGCAACAATTGCCGTAATAACCCTATGTTGGGTGTGAAGCTCAATTTCTCAACTTTCAGAAACCATCTGAATTTTTCTGAAAGGACAAACAGTCACATAATTACGGTAATTCAAAGTATGTTTGATCGGACGTCTCAGTGGTGACGCGCTGTGTTAACCAGATGCTCACAGCTGGTAACAGCAGGTAACAGATGTATCGGGGCAATTGCCCGGTTTAAAGAGGTTAAAGGTGCTTCAAAAATTTTAAATGCAACACTCAAGTATGTTATCAATATTTATTGAAACGTCCTCTCAGTAAAATGACAATCTGCACCATTAACTATTGTCATTGTCTGAGCTATTTATAATCTAATGAAGGTAATGAATAACTTTGTTTGAAGACAATGCGCACTAGCCAGGCTCCATAACCTTTCCATTACCTCATACTCACATGACTGTGCGTGTGTTAAGCAACAGTGAAGACTCTGGGATTATTCAGCTGGTAAACATCCTGAAATTCAGGTGGTTTCTATAGAATTGTTAAACTTTCCAAAGAAGAGTTAGGAAAATGTACCCTCTAAAATCTCCTTGGGCAGCACTGCACTTTGCGGTTTTGTGAAAGTTTCTTTCAAACCACTTGCAGTCACGTGGCTGTGATGCTCACTGGAACTCCCCAGCGTGGCACAAGGGGAACCCTCAACTTAAGTGATTGGAATAGAGGACAAAGTTTCAGAGAGCCAAATCAGGTGAGTATGGTGTGTAGGAAGCAAGTGATGTGCTGTTGCAGCCAAAAATAAATAAATAAATCCCTCATTTTTCATGTGTGGTATTCTAGTGAAATATATCACATGGAACATTTGAGAGGTTTTAGCCAACCTCCCTCTGATAAAACAGGGACTGAGTTGACAGTTGAAAACTTACACTTATTCCTGTGAAAGCATCAGTTCAATAGGGAGGTTCATGTTTGCGCCAAAATCACAGAAACAAGACTGGTCAGAACAGGGCTGAAAGGGAGCCAACTAAGGGTGTTTTAGGGGTTGGCTCAGGAGGTAGAGTCTACCAATGGCCAGTGGTTTGATCCCAGTTCTCCGGTCTGCGTGTCAAAGCATGTAAGTCAAAGTATCCTTGGGCAGATACTGAGCCTTGGGCTGTCCCCAACTTATCCATCAGTGTGTGTGTGTGTGTGTGTGTGTTTGTGTGTGTTAGCACTTGGGCTTAGAAACCACCAGGCTTTTTCCCATGTACAGAACTGTTGGTAAGCCTTCTGTCAAAGAAAGAAAACCGTGCGATGAACACTGAAACAACTTGAAACCTGTGCTTTTGAATTGTGGTTCAACAGAACTATTTAAAAACAACCTAATGAAACTGCCCTGGATGAAAATGATGGTTCCCTCAATATTTTGAGGCAATCAAGTGATTTCTGTAACTGTCAATGAGACTGCTGCACCTGTCGGCAGGTATTTTGACCCATGAGCAAACTGCTCCAGCTGTCTCACGTTTAAAGTCTGCACGTTTCAGCTCCTTCCGCAGATGTGCATTAGGATTTAGATCAGGGCTCATAGAAGGCCACCTTTAGAATAGTCCAATGTTTTGTTCTTAGCCATTTCTGGATGTTTTTAGCTGTGTTTGGGCCATTGTCCTGTTGGAGGACCCCTGACCTGCAAATGAGATGAAGATTTGTGAAATCTTTCACCCCAGAATGCCTTGATAGTCTGTTGATTTCACTATACCTGAACAGATTCAAGACATCCTGTGCCAGATGAAGCTAAATAGCAGTTTTCAGCAGTGGTGTCCTCCTCAGTCGTCTTCCATTAAGTATACTTTGGCTCAAACAGTGATGGAGGTGCCAGCTGACACTTCTGATCATCTTTGGAAGTTGTCTGGGCTCTTTGATTGACATTCCTATTATCTCTTCAATATGTCATGCAGCCACATCCAGGGAAGTTGGATACAGTTCCGTGGACTTTCGCAATAATATGTGCGACTGCAGTCACAGGAACATCAAGCTGCTTGGAGATGGTCTTGAAGGCTTTACCTTGAACATCTTGTCAATAATAGTCTCTCTCACCTCCTGAGAGAGCTCTCTGCTGAGCTTTCTGTGGTCCATGTTCAGTGTGGTACACACCATAATACCAAACAACACAGTGATGACTTTTCACCCTTTAAATATGCAGACTGACTGATTACAAGTTCGAAGACACCTGTGACTCGAATTACAGGACACACCTTAGTTTAACATTTCCCTGTGGTCAACTTTTCAATCCTTTCTAGGAGTACCATCATTTTTTTCGAGGCCCGTTTCACTGGTTTGTTGTGGTTTCTTTAACAGAAGAGTACCAACAATTTTGTCCACATTTGTGTGTGTGTGTGAGTGTGTGTGTGTGTGCGTGAGTGAATGGCTGAAATATAAATGTTTGCATCTCTGCTGTTTAGTTTGTTTAAAGTGAACTCTGATTTGTTTGCTGCCGAGATCGATCTGATCAAAGCACCAGGTTAAATATCAGGGTATGCTTTGCAATTCGGGATGTGGCAGAGTACCATACACATGTAGAGTATACAAACTGTAACAACTAGCAATAAAATGCATAAAACTGCCCATAACAGGATGCATTTTGGTTCACAAGGAGTTCTCTGTGTGAAAGAAAACCCAGTCACAAGGAAAAGCTACAAGTTTTCAAACTCATCAACTGATCCAGAGCAGAGTAAACAAACTGTAGGTGTGAAAACAACCTAAAAACCTCCAGCATCACTGCCAGAAGTGGACCAGAGGTGCACAAAGACCTTGAAGGGGATAAATGTTTTTGATGGTTATGGGTGCACTGCTATACCTCACCGCTAACTTAACTGCACTTTCTAAAAGTCTAACCATATCCAAAGCAACTGTGGAATTCAGCGGCAAAAACAAGCTAATTCATGACTACGAGATTTAAATGAAAGCAGGTGCTGGACGTTACATTCTTGCACTCATCATTCTCTTACCTGTAGGGAAAACAACAAATCACAGCTAGCATGAAAAAAGGCACATTTTCACAGTCACAGAAGAAAATCAGGTTTAACTGGGTTCAGCCTATTTTACAGCTGCCCTGATAGACAATAGATACAATAGTCCTGCCCAGCCTATGACCATGAGAACATGCCCCTCTGACCTCTCAACAGAACAAACTTCATTTTCAAGAAACAATGCAATGTTGCGTCATCATCTCCAGAAACAGATCACGTAGTGACACTTTAAGTTTATTTCTTGTGACAGGGTGAGCATTGTTCCTTGAGAACCTGCCCCGCTTTCTGAGAGCTGTGATATAAGCGCGGTTCTGGTGATACCACAGGGAGACGGCTGGGCTGCTGGGCCACAAATGATGTAACACCACAGGGAGAGGAGTCTCACCTTGTTTTGTGATCTGGGCCAACTCATTTAGAATCGGATACACTTTCACCCACATTATTAGAGCAGTTATGCAATATTATATATATATATATATATTTTTAAAGTGACACACGTAATTATATGAAGTGAATTAGGAAACAGCATCTTATGTATGCACATTCAACACCAATGTTAAAATTACAGGAAATGTGTGAGGCAACCATTTTCATGGTGAGCATGGTCAGGTGGTTCCTCCTGTGACCCTTTGATGGGACATGATTTGATGCAGGTGCTCATTACTTCACGAGTTAAAAAAAATAAACTCACAAAGACCTGTCACAAGGATGTGCACTTAAAACAATACTGACCTTTGATGGCCGACTCCACCCTCTCAAACTCCAGAAATATCCTGACGGCTTCATCATCTGGCACCTCTGCAATCTGACAGAGAAAAGAACCCTTGCTTTGGCTGCTCCGTTTTGATTGCTTTAACTAAATCGAGCTTTATTATTCAGTTCATCTTACCTCAAAAATGACACATTTGACTACTTTGCCATATTTCTCACATTCCTCTTTCGTCTCTCCCTCCAAGTCTTCATCCACCTCTCCTCGTCCCACCATGTTCTATGAAACAAGACGTAACATGTACCCACGTTGAACAGGATATACGGAGTAGTCATAATAGCTCAATCCCACATTAAAACTGAAGGGTCACCTCTTCTGTTCCACTGTGTGGAAATCATTGACCATGTTTATTATGCTATACCCAATAAACCTAGAAAGTGCGTATTTAAGACCACACAGATGACACACACGTACCCTGAGCAGGACCACTTTGGTTGGGTTTTTCAGGATCTCTGTGAGCGGGTTTGCCTCTGACTTCTTGGAGGAGTCAGCTGATTGGAAGAAAACAGAGGAAAACATTTTTTCCTTATCGTGAGAATATTTACAGGCTGCAGGTATGCTGGATGGAGCAACAGGAGGTGTGGAACAATAAGTCGATTTGATTCAATAAACATGATAAATGAAACAATTCAGCAGTTTGTCTTGTGGTTGCTGATCTGATATCTGCTTTTACTGACATCTAGTCGGTATTCACTGTTTTTATTGAGCTGAGAAACCGCTCTATGTGGGTCGCTCAAGTGGGTTAATGCTATTGTTAGTATTTCTGGAAAGTGGCCACGCTGCCAGTCTTGCTCAATCAAATGTCTAAACCTGAAAATGAGGAGTTGGCTGTTGTTTTTGAACCAAACATATTTGATATTTCAGTTTTGATATGAAGTTTATTTTTCCTTGTTAAACATTTTCAGTTTGGACATTAGGTTCAACAACAAAAAAATAGATACATGTAATATGTATTTTCCACTGTCTTTTGAGATTTCTGAGATTTAATGATTAAATTGACAAAGTCTCAATGAAAATGAATACTGTACCCACATACAGGAGTCTTCAGACTTGATATTAAGGGGTTAAAGGGTTTGCTTAAGCTGCTGCTACATTCGAAAGCATAAGAGCTTATCAGAGAGTAGCTATCTGACCCTTTGTTAATTTGTATGTGTGTGTATGTATTACGTATATATACACACACACGCACAATACTGATAATAGAGCAGCTCAGGTCATTCAACAGGTTTGCAGAACAGGGAGCACTGATGGAGTCACATCCAGCTATGACATCTAGTGGTCAAAGAGAAACACTGCAGTGTGTGTTCAGCGGAAGGGATTGACCTCTTAAAGTCTATAAAGACTAGTTTGGCAAGAATATACGGTCCATAAATGACTTAATGGATGATTGGAACAATTGTGTACAAAGCACAGCTTGAACACTATCATATTCATGTATTATGTAATGCACTGCCCCGAGTGTTTGGGTTTCTTACTAAAACCATAATGACAGGAAATCCAATAATACTCATTAAAAAATGTTTGGCAGGGGAAAAAAAAAGGATGTCGAATTAAAAACAGTATTTTAAATAAATTTGATTTAAAATTAAATTAAAAAAGGAATCAATCACCAAACAGAGAACTATGTGTCATACCTTCCCTCATACCTCTAAGGCAAAAAAAAAAAATGCTAATGGCCACTACCTGTTCTGATAAATAACTGCTGAAATTCTCAGCGATCGCTGGCTAGAAACCTTAACTTATCACTGAAGTTCATACATTTGTGAAGGGAAATGAGCAAAAACTTTTGGCTATATAGTCTATGTATGTTTGTACATATTATATTCATTTTCAATAAAGTGGCCTCATAAATCAAAACATGAAGTGCTGTGGGAAAGTAAATGCAAGCCAGCAATTTCATTTTAAACTTTATGATGGCTAACAAAGTCAGTGCCGCCCATAAATACTTAGTACTGTTTCATGTAAATCAAAAAAACACACTTATGTCAATGATATGTGCATTGCAGATTTAACTTCACATAAATCATTGCATAAGGGTTAGGAGAACAAGTTAAAGCAAAAAAAAAAAAAAAAGCAAAGCACTGATGCCAAATATTTGATGGGAAATAAGGGAGAGTTGAAGCTTGTTTGAGCTGGCAGCAAACAGCATGCAGGCAAAAACCTGTAACCTTCTGTAGCACACACCAAACTCAAAGTAGGACAAACTCAAGGACAAAATTTTAAATTGAGGTTGCAGCTTCAGCTTGGGCAAAGTCACAGTATTACAGTACAGCAGGATATTTCTATTAAACATTATATTACATGCCCATGCTAAAGTATTGTTTCGTACATGCGTGCTATACATTGAGAAAGGTTTTAAAAAAATAAGTAAATAAATACAGGTGGTATATTTTGTTTACTGAAATAAACAGAAGATAAATATGGGACTATTTGCATGTTTATGTTTATCAAAATCTACTGTAGGACCACGTCAACCATATGATATCTAAAAATATGTGTGTAGTGTAGTATTATACTACTACACTCATTTGCCAGACACCGTTCACCCCCGGTGCATAATGAAAAACTGGTACTCAAAATTTTATTCAAAAATAAACCTATATAGTAAAAGAGGATTTCATAACTCAAATTTCATTAGGGCTGCATATTTAAATGCCTCATGGTTCTACATGTCAGTAACCTGGCAAAAATGATAAGCTGGAAAGAAGGCGCTTTTGTGGGCTCAACTAATTCACGCAGCTTGAAATCCCATAGCCTACAGTACATTCATAAAATTACTTATCCATAATTGAACTTTTGATAGTTCCTAAATACAGTAAACTTCAGATGTACTTGGAGATAAAATAAGTATATTCAATATTTGCTAAATTAGATCATTGGGATGAGTTCACTGAGAAACAGAGTTAGTGCATTGTAAGCCACTGTTGATGCCATATTGAAGTCATCATATTGTAGTGTATTGCATGTTGACACCACCAGAGGGCAGTCTCTACTTATGGAACATTTACTTGAGCTGTGAAACAAGGTAGTAAACAAAGTGCAACGAAAACTGTTCTGGAATATTTCGATTTTTTTTTACTCCCATTGATGAAAGTGAGCCAGCCAACATGGATAAAACAGTGTGCAATATGGATCTCCATTCAGCCCACTAACATGCCTGGTGTCAACTGGGGCAACAATCTGGCATTGGGTTCTCCAACAATAAGCTATGGAAGAAGGTAGGTGTCCCAAACTTCTAATTTCCTTATCAGTTAAACAGAAACCTAAAGATTAAACTAACCATGAAGTCCTGAAGTAGGGAAATACCTATAATATTAGTGTGGCTAATGGTAACAGTGGTATCACTAGCAGTCTTCTTTCCTAGTCTGGATCTAAAAAAAAAAACTAGATAGGCCCAAGCTGACAGCAGCTTTGACAGAAATATGCTGTGCAGATAATGTGGATGCAGACAATCATGGAAATACAAGCTATGCTTCTGCGTGCAGCTCTACATAGCTACATAGCTTTCCATTTTTGAGAATATCAAGCTTCAAACAGACATAAACCATCGGTGTTTCACTGGTAACTGGGTATGAAAGAATCCATGTATATAAAACGCATGCAAAGCACACAAAATCTGAAGAATAAACATAATCAGGGCAGCACATTCTGCATTATGAAAGAGAGAAAATGGAAGTGGAGGCCAACCTGCAGAGCTTCCGCCTGAAGTCTCAGCAGCACCTGATTGGCTGGAGCCTGCTGCTCAGTCACACACACACGCACGCACACACACACACACACACACACACAAAATGAAAAGACATGCACACAAAACATCTGTAAAACATCTAACTGATATTGAAATGGGATCTTGTTGTGATCACACCCAAAACAAAAATATGCAAAAATAATGGATGATTAAATAGAGTGCATGCTCCACACAGACCGGGACAAGCTTGAGATGACACACGCAAAAGCAGCTTTTCGTGCAGCTGACAGAGTTTTAAAAAAAAATTAAATAATAATTTTAAAGCAGACAGGGGGAAAGGAACACAGAAAGGTAGGGCGTGACATAAATATCTAAACCTAGGCATTAGGGCTGGGCGATGTAGACCAAAAACTTTAAAGACCTTTAAATAGCAGGCTGAGAGTGTCAAGTTACAGGAGCACAAAGGAACACTTTTTCCTCCAAGTGAAGAATAAAATATTTGCACAGTTAAAAAGGATCACTAAAGAGTATTTCATGAATGAGAGCCAAACTGAATGATCAAAGCTGTAACACTGATATTCAGAGCTTATTGGATATATATTTGTAGGTGTTTCACGCATTTAGCGGAATCATATAAACACATTTTAGTACGGTTTGGAGCATGCAGTTGCATAACCTCGTGCCTGGTGAGGCTGTGATTAATGTTGTTAGGAATGTTATCAATGCCTAGCTGGCATGGCTGCTGGTGCACGGCGGATTCCAAAGCTTTGGGTCTGCCCTCTGACCTTTCACTGAGTTCCTTCTCTGCATGTTAAAAATTAACACCTACATGCTCTTGGCCCTAAATAACACCAGTATTTTAATGTGTTTCCCTACCTGGTCCTATGAGGTATTTTCTAATAAAGCGGCCTGAATCCTGCGCCCTCATGACAATTTGCCAACCCTTGTAAGTTAACTCATGAATTCAACTCTTGTGTGTAGTAACAAGCAAAGGAAACAGCTTTCAAAGCTGTTGTAGCTGCTGGTTTAGAACAGAACTCTAAACTCGATGACCTTTACTTAATCTACTGCTGAAGATAACTGGCTTTTTCGTTCTCCTTCTGTTTAATAATCAAGCTCTCAAGATCTTATTGTACACATCAGTCATCTGATCCCTTCCTGCTCTGTTAACACAGTATTGCAGCATTTGTAAAAACTTAGGAAGATGGGTTTTAGGGTTGCAGTTATCAATTATTTTGGTTAACGAGTATTCTATCAATTAATAGAGCAATCAGATAAGAAATACTTTTTACAGAGTTGTGGATTAAATGAAGCATCGAAGCAAAAAAACAAAAAACAAAAAAAACAAACAAAAACAAAATCTGTGTCCAGGAATTTATAATAATCGAGCTCCTTGATGAATCGTTGCAGCCCAAATAGTCTGACGGGCAGACAGGCAGAGATCAAAGATACACACCTCCATATTTTCTACAAAAGTAACGTGAGATGCCACAAGCGCTTCTGTTAAGTGATGCAGACAAAATGGAGAAAGAAATAAAGCAATTTCCCAGGTCGAATTTAAGCAACTAGTTTCTCAGTCAAGAGGTTTATGTTTAAAATAATAATAACAATAGTTCAGGTGTTTTAGTTTCTCTTTTTGCAGAACTGCGAGAGCGAACCGAAAGTGCAGCGGGTGTGGGCGAGGCTGCACACGTCAGAAAGTGCAATGAGAGGAGAGCTACAAACATCAGTATGGCTTTACATCTATAAAACACAATCATCACACTATAACCATATTTTCAATATCCTCTTATCTAATCTTATGTCTTTTGAAAATCTGCTAATATATTGTTTAAAAAAAAAAAAAAAAAAAAAAAACCAACCCTTTTTTTTTTTTAAAACAGGGGAGGGAAAAAAAAATCTCCCCCATGTTCT
>VUQK01008134.1:3683-14974 GCA_015106715.1 Bujurquina vittata | reverse complement strand
GGAAGAAAAGAAGAATATCACAGAAAAGATTCATGAATGTGGTGAAGGAGGACATGCAAAGGGATGGAGTACCTGAGGAGGAGGGTGGTGGGGATGGGGTGAGATGGAGGCCGCTGTAAAGACACCTAACAGCCAAAAAAAACCCCAAAAACAGGAAGCTTTTAACATCCAGCTTGAAATAAATCAAAGTACTAGTTAGTGATTCAAAATGGGACATGACGAATAAAATCTACCTTTTATTGAACAGTCCAAAATTGTAGCTTAAGCTGTAAGCAAATAGTTTATTTTTTTTATAATTTTTTTTTATTTTTGTAAGCAAATAGTTTATTTTTTTTATAATTTTTTTTTATTTTTCTCTTTTTAATGCACGAAGCTCTTGTGTAGCAACTTTATCACTGATTTGGAGTTATGGTCAGGTGAAGCTTGTTTCCTTATTGTTCCATAACAAATTAAGCATATCGTTAGCCTAAAAGCGTAACTGCCTGAGTCATATTTTCGCCAAAATTGAGATATCTATCTAAATGAATCTACACTGTTAGCAGAGTAGAATTAGGTAGGTGTTTCAAAATATGACTCAGGCAATTATGCCATTGGGCTAACGATATAAAAGATCGGCAGCTGTTTCCAGGTGCTGATCTTGCATTTAGTAGGTGTTCAGTAAAACTCTCAATATGAGGACCAAAGAGATGTTGGTGCAGAAGTGAAAGGAGCCATCATTAGGCTGAAAAACCAAAGTAACCTACTGTATGAGAGGGATGGTTAAAAACTTTAGAAGTGGCCAATAATCAACAGTATGGTACATTTTTCAAAAAGGCAGAGTGAACTGGCCAGCTACGTTTTTTCTAAACTCTTTGAATCACAGTTTGAAGTCTGCAAAATTACAAAAAAAAAATGTTTGAATATCCAAGATGTATAGACCTAACTGTGCTTGGAATTGTTCTGATGCATTAATGCTGTCCCACAGCCTCTTAAGGAAAGAGCAATACTTAGTTGTTTACCAGGTCCTTTGTATTTTTTGGTTTCTCTTTTTTTTTTCTGTCTTGAAGTTGCAAAGGGGTTAGGACCGTAACAATTCCTGGAGTGAGAACATAAAGCCTGCTGTTATACCCCCGCATACCTGTGTGTGAATACATCTAAGCCCATGCTAATTAATTGGGGCAGGGACCAAGGGAAAGAGTATCTCCAGCTGCTCCTCACCACCTCGGTGCCCCTGGGCTGACTCACTCCTTTGAGACCAGTGCATGCACATGCACACACTAGTCACACTCACACAAGATCTTGTGTGAGAAAAAAAAGAAAGCGCCAGAGGAAAGCCGACAGAGGAAGAAATCAAGGGGAGTTTGGTGGAGCCTGGATGAAAGTTTAAAAGAGAATTTGCAACTGGACACCAAATGTTATGTAAAACAGCACTTGAAGTTCTACTGTGGTGACATAGTTACTACACAATATGTGCTACTCTGTTCTTTACTCTGTTCTTGCACACTTGATTTGCGCAGGGATCACGCCAGTTTCACTTTGGAGCCTCTTGTAGACCTCATATATGAAAAACTAGCTGCAAGTGATGGCAGCCAAAGAGACAGTTTCCATTGGCAACAGTCTGAGAGTTGAATTTTACTGACTTTTACTCGTGTCCTACTTGTCAATTTCATTTACGTTTAATGTTTTCTTTTAATGCTTTTAATGCTTTTAATTTTTCTTTTAATGCACTTGCTGTTTTTTAAAGTGCCATATAAACAAAATTGGCTTGGCTTGTCAACAAAATAAGATAGTGAGGTAAAAATGCACTTTATGTTTGCCTTCTTTCTCCCTCGTGAGAAACCAACAGAAACCACTAGGGAAGATTCTGGTGTCATCATGGTGCCTGCATTTTGGTGCATGCAGATGACAGAAAATATGACAGCGAGCTTATATCGATGATATGATATGATGAATCTTATTTTAAACAGTTACATCAGGGTTTTATTACTGTCAGAACAGACAGCAACACAGAACCAGACACAAATACACAACCTGTCTCTAACAAGTCAGTAAATGCACGTTGAATAAGTTGTGTTTTCTTATTTTGAAGTATTTTTTTTTTCTACATTAGAATGCACTGAACTCTCAGGGCCACTATCTAATCAGCTGCCTAGTTACATTAAACTTTACTTGTTGTCCTTACTTTTCAATACCACTAAGACAAACATAGACCACAAAAATATATCTACATATCTAAGCATGCAAAGAAAAGAGTATGATACAAGAAGTGGCATCCAAATTATTGATATTGTAATTGCAAAACTAAAAGCTAAAGCAAACCTGTGTTTATCTTGAAGAAAATGGTCTGGCTCAGGTTTGTACAGTAGCAACATGCTGCGACTGAGCTTCTTTTCTCCTGATTTCCGATGCACAGACAGAACACGGGACCTTGTGGTAAAAGAACTGTAAAACTGTCAGCTCTGACACTGATGGTAACTTTACAACTGACGTTAACAGTGGCAGGCCTGACACTTTGGTGCAAACGTTTTTTACTGACTGCTGACAGCTGAACTGTAAAACTGACAGTTCTCACACAGAAACCTCCTCCGACAGCTATCTGACACGAGGTACTCTGGATTTGGCTTTCAAATGATTGATGCATAAGGTTTTGCATTCAAGTCAAGCTGTGCGGAAAACGATAACACAGCTGAAGCGCAATGATTAATCAAAAAAATATATTATGAGAGCATAAGTGAGACCAGTATCTTTTTGAGGCAGGCTGTTAATTCCCCAAACTGTAAACTATTTATGTAGACCCATCTAGGATTAGGTCAAAATACAAAGCCACGTTCAATGACAAGAGAAAGTCACCGTTTGTGTGCATCGTGACGTGACCCAGAATCACACTGTAAGCAAAAGCGTGTTGACAAACACACAATGATTTATTGTTTCCTTCCAGTCATGCTAGCAGATGGCACGGTATGAAGTGTTGATACACAAGAATACATGCATACATAGAAATGTTTTAGAGTTTTTGTTGTTGTTGTCGTTGTTGTTTATTTGTTCTGTTTTTAATTTAAAAATGAAAAAAAAAACAGTCTGTTCTTCCTTGTCTGTGTTACTGAGATTCTGGGTTTATGGTACATCACTTTGCAATGAAACTTTAATTCTCTAAATACTTTATACTTCACTGCAGATCAGACATCAAGATGTTTTCTGGCAGATCGATAAATAAACCTTTTCTGATCTTGGCGGAGCTTCGGCTGTCGGACAGATGGCCTCACGTCTGACTCTAGAATACTTTGGTATGTGGAGGAGTTCATGGTCAACTCAGTAACTGCAAGGTGCCCAGGCCCAAGTACAAATCATCACTCTTCTAACACCGTGCCTGACAGTTGGTATGACGTGTGTGCTGATATGCTGGGTTCGGTTTTCTTCAAATGTGATGCCGTGTATTATGGCCAAACATCTCCTCTTTGGTCTCATCTGTCCAAAGAAGCTTGTTCCAGAAGTTTGGGGGTTTGTCCACATGCAACTTTGCAAACCTAAGCTGTGCTTTTTATAAACAAGAGGCTTTCTCTCTGCAGCGCTTCCAAATGTGCCATATTTGTTCAGTCTTTTTCTAATTGTATTTTCATGAACCTTAACATTTAACATGCTAACTGAGGCTTATAGAGTCTGACATGTAACTCTTGGATTTTTTTGCAGCTGCTCTGAGCATTGCACGGTCTGACCTTGGGGTGAATTTGCCAGATGACCAGAGGACCAGATGATTTCTTATTATGTAAAATCTCATGATTGAAAAAGGGTTTTCTTTTTCGCAACTCTAAAGTTTTCCTTCCCTCTGCTCCAAATCCCTACACTTCCCCATCTTCTGTTGCAAGGTGCTCACAGGACACATAAAGTATTGTTTGAAAGTTTTATATTTTTATATATTTATATATTGAAATCTATTTCAGAAAAGGGATAAAATACCACACACTGTAATTTACATAAAGCCACTTCCTGCACAGAGACTCTTTAAAAGTTGGAATGCAGCTCCACTGTCTTGTTGCTTTGAAAATGTCATTTGAAACTGCTATTGCAGTGATAATGGCTGGGCTAGCAGATAACACCTGAAGGCATTTGCTGGCAAATGGACATAAAATAAATTCAGTCCAGGCGAGTGTGTTTTCTTGCCTGTAAAGTGGTTGAACATGCAAGTCTGCACAAGCTCAGCTTATCATTTTCTGTTTCATTGAGGAGGAAGAAATGTATGACAATGCAAGGACACCACCTGTTGTGATACACTCCAGTGTAGGTCTGAACTATTAGAGGCTCTCAATGTTTTATTAATTCCCCAGACTGTAAAATATTTATTTAGACCCGTCTAGAACAATACAGTCAAGTGTTGGGTCAAAACACAAAGACATGTCCACTGACGGGAGAAAGTCATCCTTCGTGTGCCATGGTGACATGACCCAGAAAGACACTCTAAGCAAAAGCTATTTAGTCAGTAAAGACACCATGATTTGTTGTTTCCTTGCTTCCAGTCGCGGTAACGTGAGACACAGGCTTGCCTTAGAGAGCTTTCAGATCTTATTAACTTAGCGAGGCCTCTTTTAGAAGACCACCACGGTAAAAAAATAAATAAATCATTCAATTTGCTGCCTTAAGATAAAATATAAAGATACCTCAGTTTGCTGCTCCAAAAAAGGTGGTTTTGTGTGTGTGTGTGTGTGTGTGTGTGTGTGTGTGTGTGTGTGAGTGTCAGGTTCAGCCACCACCATTTGCACTGCAACACATATGAGGATACAGAAGACATTAGTTTTGCATTGACTCCTCCTACACAGCAAAAAAAATAAATTACCAGTTTCATGAAGTGAAAACTAATGTTGATTTCATCCGCAGTCTGAGGGCTCCACCTCTGGTGACATTAAGAGATTAAGAGATGCTCAGGTCTGCTGATGTTCTGTGAAGTGATGTCTGGCACAGTAATGCACAGCAGTCTCTTCAGGCTGCAGGTTATGTACTGTCAGAATAACTGTCTTACTGGAAACTTGTTCTTTAGGGAATTTGTTAATTTAGTGCCCAGAATATATTTCATCCCAATCCACTCCAGTCCTTTCCCTGCAGGCTGTCTGACCCAAGCTGTGTACCAGCTGCTCACAGAATTAAAACACAATTTAAGAGACAGATGAAAATTTTATACTATTTATTTACATAGATTTAGACATTTTATACATACAACTGATTCATACAGTATGAGTATGAAGGCTTCAATAAACTATTTTGCAATAAGGCAGTTTTATTGTGTCTGAGAGTTTATGGAGTGTGATTGTTAAGTTGCATTTAATTCATGTGACTGTGAAAAGCAAATTGTTGAGTTTTTGTGTTGCCTTCCTCTCTCTTGTGTCACTGTGAGTGTCGAGCACAATAATAAACAGCTGAATCCTCAGCTGTCAGGCTGCTCATCTGCAGATACACCTGCTGTCTGCTGTTGTCTCTGGAGATGGTAAACTGGCCTTGGACTGACTGAGAGTAGTAGCTGCTGCTGCTATCACTGATAGTAGCAAGAAACTTCAGTCCTTTTCCAGCAGCCTGTCTGACCCAAGCGTTCCAGTAATGGCTACTAAACCCTGAGTATGTGCACGTCAGTCTGTGTGACTCTCCAGGCCTTTTAACCACTGGTTCAGACTCAGTCAGTGTTTGACCCGCAGTACCTGCAGACAATCAACAATAATTATTTTAAGTATTTAAAACATATAATTTGTTCTTTATGGTTTGTAAAAGACATATTCTGTCCTTACCAGCCCAGTAAATTGAAAGGATAAGAAAAAACACCATAAATTCATGAGTCATTTTGCAGGCCATTTGTCTCTGCTCAGTCTACAGTGGTGCTGCTTAGTCTTGTTGTGCCCGTATTATACTCTACAGCACATATTCAGAGATGGAAGCCATCTGAGTTTGCATCAGATCCTCCTCCTCCTCTTCAATCTATTTTATACAAACCATTAATATATTAATAATTGTTTGTATATAATTTTAGATAGTTTGTTTGACCAGGAAAATAAAACTCTTGAGATTAAGATTAATCATTATTCAAAGCGCTGAAACAGACTGCATGAAACTTTCATGTTTTTTTTTGTTGTTTTTATTGACAGAATAAATTTGTGTTGCTGGAGAAGACCAAACATGCAAACTCCGTACAGAAACTGAGCCACTGTATGCATTATGTAAAAATGTGCAAATATATTCATCAACACGTGCTCTTCAAAGTCAATAATAGTAACATTATGATGCCTTACTCTTTGACTGCCAGATTCAATATACAAGAATTCATCCACTGAGGGGTTTTTGCTCAGGTCTGTTTATTTTTTGTGTTATTGTGGCCGCCTGTCTTCACCCTGCATATTCTTTCCATTTCAAATCACTTTTAGCCTAATAAGAGACTGAAAATCCTCTTCAGTTAATTTTTGTAGCTTGTGTCGTATCCAGAATGTGCACTTCCGAACCCCTCCATGTTTCAGGAGAGGGTCAGACAGTGGTCTGTCTGCGCAGTGATTCACAGCATCCTGACTTTGTGTTAATACAATTGCAAAGAAAATAAGTAACAGTTAGTGTGGTGTGATCATACTGCCAGCCTCGCTGAAACTCACAGATTCCAGCGACCATGTACCTGCGTGGAGGTACATGGTCTGCACCCAAACTGTGGCCACTTCTGGACTATCTTCCCCTGTAGCTCTCATTTGTCTCTCATCTTTATGCGCTATCCAACTAAGGCAAAAGGACCAAAAAAAATCTTTAAAAAAATAAAGGTAATGATTTTCATTCATCCTAAAGCATTTTTTTAACAACTTTTATAGCATTAAATGGCCTTACTCCAAATTATTACCACCTATGTGCTTGGTTTTTACTTAGATAGGTGAACAGGTCTCTACTGGTTATTCTGAGGTCTCAGCTAAAAACATGTGACCAGACTTTTGCATTTATAGCTCCTATAATGTGCAACAGTTTGCCCATTGAGGTCAGAATGGCATCTTTTAAATCACTTCTATTTTTTTTTTTTAAATCAAGAACCTTTTATGAATGTTCGACTGGTGGCATTTCTTTCTTTTTATCATCTCTGTGTTTTACTTGTTTTTGTTTATTTTTGTTTATTTTTTTTGTTTCTTTCTTTTTTCTTTTATAATGTTCTTTACTATTTCTTTCATTTTGGATTTTTTAAAATTATGATTTTTTTTCTTCTGTGAAGAATGATGCGCCAAAAAGATGCTAGATAAATAAAAATTATTATTATTATTATTATTATTATTATTATTATTATTATTATTATTATTATTATTATTATTATTATTATTATTATTATTATTATTATTATTATTATTATTATTATTATTATTATTATTATTAAGGACATTTCTCAAACACTATCTCATCAGCTGGTGTTTTTGTTCTTGATCAACCACTGCCTCCTTTGGCTTCTGGTAGGATGTTTTTGTACAGCCTCTTCAACTGCTTTAACCACAGTGTCTCTCTTTGGCACAGTAATAAATAGCAGAATCCTCTGGCCTCAACCCAGACAACCTCAGTCGCACCATGCTGTTGCTGTCATCTCTACTGATTTCTACACGTCCCCTCAAACTGCTCGCATAGTTATTTCTGCTGGCATCAGAGAAGCCACTCCCGATCAGTTCCAGCGGTTTTCCTGCAGGTTCTCTGACCCAGATCATAACACAACAACTAAATGTGAAGCCAGATCCCCTACAGGACAGGCTCAGGGTCTCTCCAGGCTTTTTCACTACTGAATGGGAAGGAATGGACTCCATACTCTGTCCTGTAACACCTGTTGAGATGAAAGGAGAGAAAAGATAAGTACAATACAATACCGTAGAATACAAGATAAGAAAAATTAAGAAGCAAGAGAACTTACAGGGCAGAGAGAAAACAATCAGCAAAGGAGTGAGTGTGTTCATCATCCTGAAGCTGGAGTGTGGCTTCTGATACTCCACACAAACTAAAAGAGCAATGAGCGGGACAGAAATACACTGCATGGCTGAAGATTTGCATCAGGATATCAGAAAAGGGAGTGGCTCTTATGCAAATAGATAATTGTTCTCTAAGTTAACTCTAAGTGTTTCAAGTTCTGCAGTATTTGTTAGTACTGTTTGAATATGAGTAATTACTAATAATCAGACAGAATTCAGATGGGATTCTTTTTTACAGACTTCAATATGTTTTAGACTTAAAACTTAAGATTTTGTTCCTTAATGTACAGGGAATAACTCATATTGATAATTTGTTGACATGTTTTTAAATGTGATTAAAAATAATAAAAATAATAAAATGTGTGTTTAGACACTTAGTTAAATTTGTAATTATTTATATGTTTGCTTTAACTGAACCTGAAGCACAAATGGGCTGTTTCCATGAGTGCTCAAAACATTTCATGCAACATGTCTCAATCATCCATTCACACAAATTCATACACTCATTATCTACATCTAAGTACTTTCTATCGAACATTCACACACACACACACACACGCCGATAAACACATCGGGATGTGCGTGTGCAAATTTGACCGGCCTGCCCTAAAGCAATGCATTAGAGTGAATATAGCTTTTAAAAATCCCACACAAAAGAAATGTGAGAAATATTGACTATTGCATCGGTGTAATATCCAATACTTGTTATTGAAGAGGACACAACTAAAACACTATTAAGCATTGGTATAGAATATATACAGTACATTGATCATCTGCTGCCCCCTGTTGGTTATTGTAAAATTGTATAGCTGCAGGTTTTTGTAAAGCCTCTCTCGTTACTTAAACCATTGTGTCCTCTGGCACAGTAATAGACAGCAGAGTCCTCTGGCTTTAAGTTGGACAGTCTCAGATGAACCATGCTGTTGATGTCATCTCTACTGATTTCTATACGTCCTGTCAGACTGCTCACATATCTGTTATTACTGGGATTAGAATAGCCTATCCCTATCCATTCCAGTGCTTTTCCTGATTGTTGTCTTATCCAGTTCATAGTACAGCAGGTAAATGTGAAACCAGATCCCCTGCAGGACAGGCTGAGAGTCTCTCCAGGCCTTTTCACTACAGGACTGGAGGGAACTGGCTCCATGCTCTGACCTGTGACACCTGATAAGATGAAAACAGAGAAGAACCAGTGAAACAGACATCTGCAAAATCTTCTGGTATGACTGACTGACAATCAGTCCATGTTTCCTGGAATGATGAAACATTAAGAAACAGAAGCACTCACAGGGCAGAGAGAAAGCAACCAGCAGCAGAGTCAGTGTGTTTGTCATTCTGGGCCCTGGAAAGTCTCCACTTCTTCCCTGAAGCACAACACAAAGTACAAGAAGATTCAGCAGGACAGAAGTACACAGCAAACACTGAAAATTTGCATCAGAATATTATGGTGGGAGGAGCTCTTCTGACACCTCTTATAATTTAATCTCATTTTGCATTTATTTTGTAATGTAAGTAGTTTCTTCAATGTACAAGAAAAAAAGAAAAAGTGCCATTTTAATCCCTTAAATTTAAGGAAATACAAAAATGTCTCCAGCATGTATCCTTATCAGGGAAACTCACACCAAAGCAATGTAAACAGATAAGCAGCACATTATTTTTTTTCATTTCATTTAATTTTATATGAAATTGAATAAAAAAGAATTAACTGACTAAAAGTTTTTAAAATTACATGCTCTATGGAGCTTTATAGATTCTTTATATCTTAAGTTATACAACTAATTTAGTCTTGAAGTTCTAATTTTATATTATCTAACATTTATATTACCGTTGTTTCTTTTTGTTGTGAATTCCATCACATTTTTTTTCATCACATACTCAGCAAGTTAACCAGCTGCTTTGACTATTGCTGCACGATAAACAGCAGAATGTTCAGATTGTTCATCTGCAGATACACATTCTGTCTGCTGTTGTCTTTGGAGATTGTAAACCAGCCTTGAACTGGCTGAGAGTATTACAGTAGTACAGTAGTTGTCAGTACCATCAAAATTAGTGACAGAATCAATCCATCCCAGCTGTTTTCCAGGAGCACGTCTCACCCAGACCATCCCACAGCCTTTGAATTTGACTCCAGAGGCTGTGCAGGTCAGTCTGTGGATTCTTCAGGTCAATTAATCACTGATTCAAATTCTTGAGTCTGACCATCAACACCTGTTAATACAAACAAGAAAATTGTGCGTGTGTGCCTTCTTGTGTGTGTGTTTAGACTCATTGTGATCTTGCTGTACAGGGCAGAGTTAGTGACTTATTCATGTCCTCTACTACCACCTATGGTTGCTTGCAGAAATATTTCTGTGAAGTTTTTGTAAAGCCTCTCAGATGACTTCAAACACGGTGTGCTTTGCACAGTAATACACTGCAGTGTCCTCTGGCTTTAGATTTGATAGTCTCAGATACATCATGCTGTTGCTGTTATCTCTGGTCATTTCTATTCTTCCTTGCGCACTGCTAGCATAGTCAGTTCCACTGGCACTGGCCCAAACACGCCCCAGCCATTCCAGTGCTTTCCCAGCAGGTTGTCTGATCCAGTGCATATTGCAGCAGCTAAATGTGAAGGCAGATCCCCTACAGGAGAGACTGAGAGTGTCCCCAGGCTGTTTAACCACTGGGCTGGAAGGAATTGACTCCAAACTCTGACCTATAACACCTAATATGATGAAAGGAACAAAGAGTCACAGGAGAAAGTGAGACAGTTTTTTGGCATGTGAGCAACTGCTTGACCACACTTAATGTTGTCTAATAGTCTAATAACAAGAAGCAGGAGAACTTACAAGGCAGAGAGAGAGCACCCAGCATTAGAGTGAGTGTGTTCATCATCCTGAAGCTGGAGATGTGACTTCTGATGCACCACATAAAGTACATCAGGACTGCTCTTGTACTGCACAGAATGATTTGCATTAGACGATCCTGACCAAGGAAGTAACACCTTAGAAATGCCTGCGATTGAGGAATGTAATATTCAAAATAAGCTGCTCAATTTAAATCTAAAATACAGTATAAAATACAGTGAGCAATATTAACATCACAACAGGTCTTAACTTTGTGTTGATTTGGATTGTGCTCATTTTACAGGAACATTGAATGATTTTTAAGTTACAAACAATTAAATTACACAGCTTTTAAAATAGGGAATTTATCTGAAATTATTCTGTAACATTCATCATTTTATTAATGGAAGAGTTCTTATTTTATTTCACTTAATTACAGAAAAAAGTAAATTATTCAGCTATTGTCTTATTTTCAACTTAATGTTATTAAATTCAGTATTATTCAGCATACATGTTGTCCTGTCTCAAATTCTTTTCTTTT
>VUQK01008132.1:0-12294 GCA_015106715.1 Bujurquina vittata | reverse complement strand
ACATGCAACTGAAACATTACCTTATATAATAACATGCCAGCAAGGATCAAGACAGAGCTCTAAAACCGGGAAAATTCAAAATGTTCAATAAAAATCTCTATGAAGAGACTTAATTGAGGTCACAGAGTGTGCTGACCTGATTTCTTGGGACAGCTCATCCCATGGCTTAGACATGTACTTACAGCTCTGTTAGCCCTTTTTCAGCTGGGCCACAGGAAGAGACACGTATCAAAAGGTACGCACTGGCTCACTGTGACTCAGACATCAGGTCCCACATAAGATGCCATAAAGAGCATCCAAAGTCACCAGTAGGATCTTCAATTCAGCTTAATTTGAAAACAGACTTAAGGGTATAACGGCGATGTTGAATGGTCACTTCTCGTGGTTCTTCATAAATGCCTCGTAGCTCAGGACTGCATGATGAAGGCAGCTTCCTTTTTTGTATTTGTTTACTGGGTTGTTGTTTTTTTTTTTTAATAACCATATTATACAGTAGTTCTCAAACATGCCCATTTTTGTTGCTTAAATATTGAAATTTGAAGGACGTTAATAAGCATAGCTGCTAAACATAAGAAAATAGTCAGCAACAACTGATCTGAGTATATTTTTCAAAAGTCAATGAAATCACATTAAAAAAAGCCATCTTCATTTAGGCGGGTTCACATGAGAGGAGCCAGAGGAATTAGCTACCAAAGAAATGATAGAAAATACAGTTGTGACAAAAGCATTCGTTAGAAAGCAATCTGTCATTAAAAAGATGGATCTTAATAGTTTGCACTAATTCTAATTTACACTATGAAGTCAATAATAAGGAGAGTGTTACTTAACCCTGGCTAAGTCAGTAAGTTTTTTCTTCAGGGAAAAAAAGAGAAATATTTATGCTGAATGTGATCACAGTCACATAAAAAGCTTTCATAGGAATCTATAGTCCTGAAAAACCAAGCGCTTCTTTTGATTTGAGTACGTGTTGCAGCAATAGCTTTGATTAATCATTTTCTGTGTGATTTTATCAGTTTCCATATACTGTTGTGGAGGCGGTGTTGCCTCAGTTCAGTGAGGTTGTGGGCATTTATTCATGCACAGCTCTCCTAAGGTCCTGCCACAGCATTTCAATCAGGTTGAGGTCTGGACTTTGACTGGGCCACTGCATTGCATTGATTCTTTGCTTTTTCAGCCGTCCTGGTCCACTCGGGATCGTTGTCCTGCTGCATGAGGAGCCAGACATGTAGGAGTTGGAGACACGTTTCCTCCTGTGGTAGGCAGGGAGTGAAGATTTCTGCCAAACACCACACAGTGAGTGGTGCAGTTGTTAGCACTGCTGACTCACAGCAAAAAGGTTCTGGGTAGAACATTCCTCTGGCTTTTCTCTGTATGGTTCCATCCCCCTGTATCTGCATGGGTTTTCCACGGCTGCTGTGAGTTCTTTCCTTCAGACATCCATGCATGTGTGTGAACAGATAAATGGTGTGAAAAAAACATTATATAGGTAAAGTAGTTTGTTTACTGATGCCCGGGTGACGAGGGCACGGCTTCCAGGGTCAGGGGCAGTTATATTTATTGCATCCAACTCCACTAGCCCCCAGCAGCATGTGTCCCTGCAGGAGATGATTGTTTGAACCTTAAGTTTGTTGGAAATCTTGAACACCGCTGGGTTAAGTGGAGGCATGACTATGAATAGATAATGCCACGAGAAAATATCCATGCCCAAGAAGGCAAGTCCAAAATAACATAAAGCACTCAGCAAAAGCATTAGGCAAGCTTATAGCCACGAGGCTAAGACCAAATCGAACTAAGACAGAGAGCAGCAGTTTAAAACCCAAACACAACAGATTCATGTTTGTGTTAAAATTGCACAATTATTGATTTACAGCAGTGCTTCTCTCACACACATCCTTAAATATTGTGTAAAAAGAGCATTAAGAATGCAATGTGAATAATTAATGATAGCAGTATTGCTTACCCTGCAGTATTCAACAGAATCCTTGATAAGATATACACGTAATACTGTATGTACACAGTGATTTGTCCTTTCTACTGCACCTTATAACTTACACCATTTGTAATCGGTGTGAAGAAGATTGCATTTGTTTGTTATGTTCTCTACACAAAATGTCAAACTGCTTTCAGGCTGTTATTGAGCTTTGTTGGGGGGGGCATATCCTCCTGACATATACCACCTACCACGTTCCGCCTACCTAAACAGGTGGTGCATGAATGCCAGCACTCTCAGTAGAACACTGTGTTGTAACAAGGTGACAAACATTACTCATGGTCTGTGGTTTTTGGGGTTTTCTATTATACATTTTTAACTAGAGCAGCGAGTTAGACAAAAGTTGCAATAATCAAATTCATGCAGTCAATCTTAAGTTGCACAGATATTTGGAGGACTAGTGAGTGATATTTTGGAAAAACACTCAACTCTGATAATGGTTTTGAGAGCCCACTGTGTATCATTAGTGCTGATTTGCATCAACAGTGCTCAAACACCAGAGGAAACATATTGCGTATTATTTTTTTTGTTCTGCTTTTCATCACAAATGCATCGAGTGAGCTAAGACATTAGCTCGTTCAAGCACTTGAGTAAAGAAAAGAATAAAGAATGGCTGTCTGCACTCCTCATAAATCCATGTGCTTTTTGCACAAAACAGGACAAACACACTGCAGCACTTCACCTTTGTCAGCATTTTCTTTTGTTGTGTATTCAGCCATTGTCTTATACGTGGAAAAAATAGAGAGGCTGGCTTTTACTTTCTTTTAACTCACATGCTGACAGGGCTTTTGCATGTGTATCCTCTTGGGACAGATCTCTCTCTACCTTGGTGGTGTTTTACAAGCTTTGCAACTGAACAGCTCTACCCCCCAGGGGCTCTCAAACAGACACAAATCGCTTTGACGGGTCTTTCTTCTTCCCTTTTTCCATATGGGATACATACATTTGAAAAATTGACCAATATCACGTCTTGGATTCTGATAATCACAAACCTCGTTCTGCCTGTCAAACACATTTAAATGTTCAGATGTTTAGTTTCAGTTGCACATGATAGACACTGCTTGAAAATGACATGCTGCATTTGTACAGCTTTACGCTCCCCTGGGTCTGCATTAGTTCAGTTTGTGTGTCACACAGTCGTCCAATTCCTGCTGCAAATCCAGCACAAAATACTACAGCCAGCGCTATAATATGGGAATTCGTGTCATGATTCCAGCAGGAAAGAGAGAGAGATTAATGGGGAGAAAATCAAGCTGTAAGCAGGGGAGAGTGCACCGCTGAGTGCTCTTTATGTACTCAGTGCCATGCTTAGTTCAGTGCTGTTCTTAATGTCATCACTCGCTTCCCGAAAGTACTAAAACAGCCTTTAAAAAATTTGTAATATCTGAAGTCCACTTGTAGGTAAAATGCCATTCTTTCAGGTTTTCTCCCAATCTCCTTATCTTGATCTTCTTCCATCTGCTAATGTATAAACACAGCAACACAGCTGGAAAAACGTGTTCAGAAAAATGGTGAATGGCAGTGAGTAAATTTGCAAACAGCAAATAAGTGCAGACTTGTGATCGAAATAAAAGTAGCTTACAGGATGTGTTAAATAATTAAAGACATGGCAACTTTTTAATAAGAAAACTGAAGGACATGCGGGCTTACAGGACTAAAACAGATTTGCTTACAGAATATTTTCAGTAAAAAATAAATGTCAGATTCAGGACCCGTACACTAACAAGCTCCTCTCTGACTTTTTTAAAATCTACAGGTCTGCAGGCTCGGGGTCAACCATCAGGGATATGCTCAATCCCTTTTTGTTTGAAACTAGTGACGTACCCAGTGAGGGTCTGTTAGTGATGCATTGTTGTGGTTATCTGCACCTGAGTGAGCACATACCTGGATCAGGTGCTCATTGTGCAAAGGCTGCAAAGAAAGCAGTAATTAGGGACACCAAGAAGCACAAGGACTGGACAAGGTGAATGAAAGTCCATGTGTAGTTTCTAAGGTAATGGAGGCTAAAGTGTGAACGGTGTGGGACTTTGCTGCCAACATACACATACACAAATATCTATATATGAATCTGTAAAGCTGTAGGGAAGGGGCAAACTGTTGCTACCTGAAACCTTCTCTTTGCTTTTGTTTTATATTCTATTAACCAGTTTTAGGCGGCTAAGAGTTCGTGCTTCTAAATGGCCCATATGAAAAGGAAGACAGGATTTCATTTGCTGAAGTTTTTTTTAACCCAGCAGATATTTATGTCACCGTCGGGGCTGTTTGGAGGAAAGGGTGGACCCAAACACAGGACACAGGATTAAACTGCTTATTCCCAGGTGACCCAGATAACACAAAAAACTCAAAATACAAAACTCAAAAACTAAACCAAAGCAGGATAAACACAAAGCCTGGAAGAAATACTAAGAGGAACAAAACACCCACAGCACCACAACAAAGAAGAGAAGAAAACTGAGGGCTTAAATACACACAAGGAAATCAGGGCGAGTGGAAACACCCGGGAACAACAGGTGAAACACATGCACCTAATAACACACAGGAAGCAGAAGTAAACACAAAGCACAGCAAGCATGAGACTGTCAAAATAAAACAGGAAGTGACATCGTGACACACGCGCAGTCTTTACAGAACACGAGGAAAGGAAAACACAGAGGGAACCTAAACGCCTCACAGGGAACCGCCTGAAGGAAAAGGGTCAGAACACAGGAACGCTGGGAAGAGCAGAACAAAAACTGGAAAAACATCCAAATAACTAAATAAGAGAAGAACGAACCAACACAAAGTGAGGAGCTAAACTCAAAGAAACACAACCCGAAAAAACGAAACAAAACAGAGCAACACAAAAAGGAACTCAAACACAATTTAAGTCCAGCGTTTCTTAGCTTTTTTGTAATTTCCACTCATAAACGATGAGATTTGGATGAAATTGGAAATCTTATTATCTGATGGCTACACTGGAAATGGAAAAAAATGCCCATCGCTTGACTTCTTGATTTTGAATTCAAGGTGATTCCTAACGAGCATGGCTCCCAACACACTGCATTGTCACACTATATTGGATGCACTCTCCCTGAGGCCACATTTGTTTTTCAGCAGTATAATGAGCATCTCTAGACTGTAAGAACAACTTAGAAGGAGTGTTTCATCAGATAATATGGCCTCCACAATCACCTGACCGACACACAACTGAAAGAAAAACAACCTTGAGGTTGTCAGCGTATGTGGGAACTCACGAGTACAGACTCATCACATTAAACAGCTAATGAATTCGCTGATTGTTAAGGTGACAGCCCCAGCTAACTAGCCCAACAGCCAGAGGTTACTTTGAACTACGACTGTCAGTTGCTAATTAGTGTAGAGGAGTTGTCCACTGATGCTGCTGCCTTACATTTTTAAAAAAGAAGAAAGAGAGCAAGTGTTAATTACCCTTTTCCTTTTACGAATAACGTTTTTCTCACTTTCTACTGTGCTTCAAGTGGTTAACGGGTTTAAGGCATCAAGAAGTCTTTTATAGGCTGACTAAAACTCTAGGTTATTTATATGGCTCGTCGCATTTATTTTTCCAATTTGCCTGAAAACATTCGATAAGTGACCTGTGAATGCATCTTGGCTAATCTCCTATGGGTGGAGTGTGTGGTAAAAGATGGACATTACAACGTTGCACACACCACTGCTCTTTTATTCTGCTTGATCTTTCACAATTTCCACCCTGGTTGCTAATTATGCAAAGTGACCCATTTCATCAAGATGATTGTGCAGCACATATGAAACGAATCGAGTTATGGCTGTGACAGCTTTAAAAAACATCACTAATATGTTTCACCAATGGGTGTGTCATTTTCATTTTAGCATCGATGGTAACGTCCTCTGATTCTTCAGTAGACATAAATGATGATCCAACCACAGTCCCTCATTTGCATACTGTATGAGAGGAATTTGAGTGGCTTGTTTTTGTCAGATGCTAAAATGTTGTTGCCTTCAGATCGATTTCATCATTAAGCCATCCTGTATTAAGTGGATGACCTTGATGAAGTATGATGTTGCATACACAAGGAAAGCAAAATGAATTACTTCTTCAATTTAGCTCTTTCCAGCATTTCTCCATTATAAGATGCAGAACAACAACACAGCAAATAAGCACAGACGCGCTGTCAGAGCTTTCATTTTCTTGTCATCTCGGAACCCCTGCAGGGAGCTTCAGGAGGAGATGCAGCAATTAATGACTTTTTTGGTCATTTAGACGAGGATGCAGTTGAATTTATGTTGCTCAGTGAGCTGACAAGTGTGTCTCTGTGTGCCACAGTTCCTTTAGCCTATTACTTGTGATATGAGAAAATAAAGTGTAATACCACAGTGACAGCAAAGCCCAGCATTATATGTCACAGTCAGTTTAAATTTGGCTGCAGGCTGGGTTTTGACAGAGCGTTGTGTAAGTCGACTGTAACACTTTTGATCCAGGTGGTTGCAGCACTGGTAGAAAGCAACTCAGCACATTCACTCAGGTCTGGTGCAATAATCTACCTGTGCTTAACTCATATTTTTGTACTTGGTGCCAAATTATTTAATGTAATTTGAAAGGGAAATATGACTTTTAGAAAGTGATGCAGTGAATTCAAGGTCAAACAGTTGCAAACACATCCAGCTGGTATAAAGCAACACTTTGGTGATCAATCCTTTTTTGCTATGCAGTCCAGATAGTAGCCACTGAGGGCCAGACGTGTACTGTGTTCCACACTAAACCATTTGACGGTTACAAGTACATTAATCAGTAACCCACAGCACACTTCATGTAGCAGAGCTTGACAGTGTGAATGCACTTGTGCGTTCACAATAGCAGGCGTAAGTGAATTAATATGGAGTGACTTGAGCCTCAATCTCTCACCAAACAGACCGTCAGTGCCGATGGTGATGATAACGCCAATGCTAGCTAGCTAGCTGGTACTAAGACTTATAACAGGTAGATAAACCCACATGTGTTCGAGGCATTGTTTAGTGCTTATGTGTTAAATTGTATGTGACATTTGAAAGCATTTAGCACAGGTGTAACAGCACCTATGCTAAATTAACTCACTGTGTGTTTGTGTGTCACACATATACACACAGTGAGTGCAAAAATGTTAGCCTATAGCAATAATCAGTAAAATGAATAACATCATTCCAGCTTTTGATCAGCGCTGTGGACAGTCAGAGGTCAGTGGAATGGACACATTTATATGAGATTAAACTCCGTAACACCATGTTCTCCTACTCCAATACAACAAGCACAGATTTAGCTTTGTTAAAGCAACATAACGACAACTGTAAAGTGCATAAGCATGTGAACAAAACAGAGAAGCCCATTAAACACACATGCTCACAGACTCAATGGACGGGGTCACTATATAACAAGCTCATTTATACAATTCCCCGTTCAACAGTCATTCCCAGCGGACCAGCTTCTACATGTATTACACACACACATATTGCAGTATGACGGCATAGAAGTGGTAACAATGTTTCAACCCATTACAACAACACAACTACTCACCCATCAGATCTTCACTGACAGCACAGCTCAAATCCAAAGTCCTGGTGGTATCCTCATCCTCTTCTCTCCTTCCTCTTTTGAGCACCACTTTGGGCTTGGTTGCTGCACTGACAAGCAAAATGTATTAAAGAAATTTAGACATGGGTTCACTTATACATATAGCAGAACTCTTATAATGTATCCACTTTACTGTAACACTGAATGCAAGCATCCAGTGTAATGCAGGGAAGGGTCTCCTCTGATAACCACATTGAAGGCTCCACCGACCCTCTGGACCCGGGATTTTGTCACAAGTTGTAAATGATGTAAAAAGCAGTAGATGGTACTGCAAATGTCATCATGTCTATTCAGTGCACAACTTGCTGTTTTCAGCTTGATTCTGTTGAAATTCATACACCACACATCTACATTGTGCATGGTGTGCTACAGGTAAGCATATGAAAGGATGTATCTGAATTCAGACAATTACCAGGCTGCTAGACAACTTTATCTATGCTCATATCAGGGCTACACCCACACATAAGGACATTTTTAAAACTGGGATTTTCCACTGTTTTAAAAAATCTCTCTATGCACACGAAAAACAAAGAGCAGGTCAAAGCAACAGGTGGTGATTCAGACTTTATAGAAATGTTGCCCAATCAGAAGCCTACAAAAATATACATGATGTCTAAAAGTCAGACAAAGGAAGACACACCTTGACCCTGCAAGACAAAATCTTTATTTTCCTCGTCTGAAAGGCCAAGATGCACAGCAATGCTTTGTGTACCAAAATACCCGTGTGTGCGTGGAGTCGTTGTCATAAACTGTTTGTTGAGAGTTTTATATGTGGAGGTTTATTTTTCCAATAGAATTTTGACAGGGTAGGATTGAAGGATTTGAACCAAGTCTTGTTTGGACCTTAGGTAAGATTGACATCTTGATTATAGCAAAGGAGGTAGGAAGGCTGCTTTGAATAATAGAGTAAAGTTCAGGCTAAACAACTCTGACAGCTTGGGGGAGACGTTAATCCCGAAATATTTAATATTGCTTGCCATGGTACGGTGACGTCAGCACTGTCTCTTCGTCTTTACCGAGTGGTAAAACTGTTGATTCAGACCAGTTAATAACACCCAGGCAGTCTTTGGTGAAAAATGTATCTCCAATATCTCACCCTTCGCAGATTTCAGCAACAATTACCATAATAACTGTATTTTGGGTGTGAAGCACAGTTTCCCAGCTTTTAGAGACCGTTTGAATTTTTCCAGGAGGACAAACAGTCTAGATTCAAAGTATATTTGATCTGACAACACAGCGGTGATAGCTTGGTGATAATCAGCTGTTCAAGGCAGGTAACAGGTGTAATGCATACCTGTCAAGTCTCCCGTTTTGCCCGGGAAACTCCCGCATTTTACCTCTCTGTCCCACTGTCCTCCTGTATTATGATTGTTTTATGTCTTTTTTTAAATTTCCTGTATTTTAATATAATATTTTTAAAAAAAAAAGCGTTCCTGTGCTACTCCAAACTGAATTGTCTGTAGCCTCGTGACAACTGCCACCTGCAGTAGCCTGCCTGTCAGTTCTCGCGAGGTTTGTGCCGACACAAACAAACTCGGAAAAACAACTGGACCTCGGCTGGTCTCAGTGTTGCCAACTTTTTTTTTATGTTTTATTTTTTACACAAGTTGGCAACAGTCCCCCAGTTAAAGGAGGAGGGTTGAACATAGCTAGCAGTCGCACTAGTGTTTTCATTAAATTTGATATTCTAGCATTAAACAATACGGGACAAAATTGATCTATGTAATGTGGGTCTAGGCAAAGCATAAAAGTTATTCCATAAATTTCATTTGTAGTTCCATACGTGGGTGTTTCCTCTGCACTTTTTGTCTCTCCAAAGATGTTATTCATCTCTCCTACAGCCTCGATTGCAACCACATGCACATGACCAGATATGCAAATTAGGTGATGGCGTTGTTGTGTTTTTAAATACAAAACTTGACAGGTATGTATATTGGCAGTGTTTTGCCAGTATTAAAGGATTAACCAACTAGTTTGATATTCTCAAGAAGGAATTAATTATTGACAAAGAGTCTGGATTTTAAAGAGGTAATAAAATATCATCTGCATATAGGATGGACCTTGTCAAGTGTATTTGAGTTGTGGTACTGTATGTCCACATACTGACTGGTGAATAAATGTGTTCACTATTTATAAATCGTGACTGTGGATGTTTGGCTTTAAACAATGTAGCTCAATAACGAGTGATTCGTTAATTTCCCTGGAATACTGTCCTGCTGTGAATAGAAAAAAATGTTGATGTGAGAGAGACATAGAGATTTTTAAAAAACAAGTAAAGCTTCACCATAAAACCAAAACATTAAACTCATGTTTTACAAAATAATAATAATAATAATGATGTAGAGAATATATAATAATCCATTGAATCTGCAGATCAGATCAAGTGCCACAGACTGAAAAGCTTGATCGCCCGATTTCTTTAAATTTAGTGCATTTAACCAAAGTGAGCTGGAGCCGAAGAGTGAAGCGTACCCTTCTCTCTCTGTAGTTCGGACTGAGCAAGGATAACAGGATCCAGAACACCTCTGTGAGCCAGTCTGGAGACAAAAGATGAAGAAGTAATACGAGAATGTTTGATCAAGTGAGTGGTCTAGCTTCAACGGACCGCTGAAGAGTTAGCATGCTAACTGAGGAAAAGGTAGATTAGTCACTGCAAGCAGAGCTGACGATAGGCTTGAAATACAAAACATCTTTAGCTTCAATTCACAACCTGCAGATTTCTGTTTACATGGGTGCAAAAGAACAAAAGTAACCATTTAATGTAACGTTACCAATTCTGCAGCTTTTAAATGGGCTTTGGCTTTCAAACATGAGACAAGTACCAGTTTTACAATTTTCGCTCTCATGTTCTTTTTTCTTCAAACGTGTTTCTTTATTTGCTACTCTGTGTTAAACACATGCAGCGCTTAAAAGTGGAAGATAAAACGCGGTGTTGTATAAAGTGGTCTCCTCTGCACCAGTTAAACCTAACAGATCTATTGCTCCAGATTGTAAATAAAAGAAATATTCAGTTGGGAATTTACCCAGATACTGCAATTAGAGCAATGTGAACTTCAAATGAGAAAATAAATGGTAAAGTTGGAGGTTTAAAATTGTACATTTCAAAACACTACATTCTGTACAATAATTAGACCCCAAAGGACCAATTTTGAGGTGACACTAAGGGCTTCTTAATCTTTTTGTGCAAACTTATCATTATGAAAATGACAACAGGTTATCAGAGGCCACCTTTATGAGTAATTAAATATATGTGTTTCATTTGCATGTACTCTTGGTAACGAATAGGCATATTTTCATTAAGGTACAACAGGTCAGTACAGCCTCCACATTACTGCACATGCTGTACCAATCCATCCAGCCATGTCTGTCACCTACTCCAATCAGACCTCACTTGTGAACAAGACCTGAAGATACTTCAGATTCCATCCCTGCCACTTAATGCTCGGCTGCAAGCGGCTGGAGGTCCTTACTTAATGAAGCCACCAGGGCCACATCATTTGCAGAAAGCATCACCCTATGCCCATTAGTTGCACCTCGAGATTCTGTCAATAAAAGATGTGAACAGAATAGAGAGGACGGCCCCGGCAAAGTCCAATGTTCACGAGGAGCAAGTCTCAGTTATTGCTAAGCAAGCTGTCAGCATAGAAGGAATGAATGGCCTATGAAAAATAGTCCTGATGCACAATACTCCAGGAGTACCCCCCACACAACACCCAGAAGGACACAGCACACATGCACATTGGTTGGGCAAACACATACAGTGAGCTATCCTCGAGCTGATCGAGCGTTCTGCAGCCTGGTGAAACACAACACTGTTTTGTGGTCTTCCTCTTTTGAGAAGGAGGCACGCACCACAGTTTGTCAGTTCAGAAGCACTGCACCAGCCTTTCACTTATTTCTGCAGAGGCATGCAAGCCAGGAGGGCCCCACAACACCCAAAGACCTTCAGGAGCCCTGGGCAGATCTCATACACTCCCTGGGCCCAGCCACAAGAATTGTTTTTGAAGGACCTCAGAGCCATTGATGGGGCTCATTGTCAAGGATTTCCTCAATGCCGCTCGCACACTTCCCATGGAAAGGCAGAGTGGGCATGAAAGACACAACTTGCACAACACTGAGGCTGAGATTGTAAAATAGTCACAAATTTGATATAATCAATAGAACAGTGCAAAAATACTGATTAAAAATAGTTCATAATGTGTTTTCTGTTAAGCACAACTGTATTATATAATATTTGTCGTACACTAAGAAGCCTTGGCTGTCCTGTGTGCAGCTTCACAGATACTTAAAATAGCTGTTTTTCGGGAAGAGTTTTGTAGCCACAAGCTTATTATAAATATGTAAATATGTCATTATTTTATAGTTAATGTAAACTCTATTTATTGGGGACTTATTTAACTTTGCCTAGCTCCTGCTTAGTGGTAGCTAGGTAGTGGATGGTGGTTTATCAGTAATTTTGCACTTAAAACAGCTACCTGCTGTTCATAAAGACTGAACCAACTCAATAAAGTAGCATACCAGGAGAACCAAGCTAATGACACTAAAACTGTCTGCAGAGCAGAAGGGAACACCACAATCATTCATAATTCTTTGAGGCTTTATCACTGGGAGCAAATCCACTTATCCGAGTACGTAATTTCATTTGTCCTCTCCTGTCTAAACATCTATAAAACCTCAGCAGACAAAATGGAGTCTGAACAAAATCAGATCACATGAAAAA
>VUQK01008129.1:0-12814 GCA_015106715.1 Bujurquina vittata | reverse complement strand
TTTATAACCCTTTCCAGACTGATAGATCTCAATTACTGTCTTTCTCAATTGCTCCTGAATTTCTTTGGATCTCAGCATGATGTGTAGCTTTCAAGGATCTTCTGGTGGACCTTACTGTGTCAGGCAGCTCCTATTGAAGTGATGTCTTGATTGGGAACAGGTGTGGCAATAATCAGGCCTGGGTGTGGCTAGGGAAATTGAACTCAGGTGTGACAAACCACAGTTGTATGTTTTAACAAGGGGGGCAATCACTTTTTCACACAGGGCCATGATGGTTTGGATTTTTTTCACCTTTACTAATAAACACCTTCATTTACAACTTGCATTTTGTGTTTACTTGTGTTGTCCTTGACTATTGTTTAAATTGGTTTGATGTTCCGAAACACTTAAGTGTGACAAACATGCAAAAAAACAGGAAATAAGGAAGGGGGCAAACACTTTTTCACACCACTGTACATGGAAAGCTCACTCTCATCATGATGTACACTGCACCTGTTTACCTGCTTGTTAACACAAATATCTACCCGGCCAATCACATTTCAGACGCTCAATTCATTTAGATGTATCGACATGGTCAAGACGACCTGCTAAAGTTCAAACCAGGCATCAGAATGGGGATTTAAAAGGCTTTGAAACTGCTGAACTACTGTGAATTTCCCATATAACCATCTCTAGTGTTTACAGAGAATGGGCCAAACAAGAGAAAAAAACAAGTGAGAGGCAGTTCTCTGGGTGAAAATGCTTTGATGATGTTGGAGGACAGAGGAGAATGGCCAGACTGCTTCAAGCTGATAAGAATCCATCTATAACTCAAACGTCCACTCATTACAACCAAGGTATGCAGAAGAGCATCAATATGTAGGACCACAAAGCAGATGACCAACAGCAGCAGAAGACCACACCAGATGCCACTCTTGTCAGCAAAGAACAGCAAAGTGAGGCTACAGTTCCCACAGGCTCACCGAAAGTGTTGCCTGGTCTGATGGGTCAATGATGAAATTCTGTTTGAACGTTTGGACGTTAGGGTCGGAATTCAAAGTAAACAACATGAAAGCCTTGTATCAGTGGTTCAGGCTGCTGGTGGTGTAATGGTTTGGTGGACGTTTTCTTGCCACACTTTGAACTCCGTAGCATTGTTTAAACGGCACAGTCCACCTGCTGCTGACCATGTCCATCCCTTCATGACCGCAGTGTACCCATCTTCTGGTGACTGTTTCCAGCAGGCTAAGGCACCATCTCACAAAGCTCAAATGATCTTAAACTGGTTTCTCTAACATGACAATGAGTTCACTGTACTCAGATGGTCTCCACAGTCACCAGATCTCAATCCAGAATAGCACCTTTGAGACGTGGTGGAACAGAAGACTCACATCAGTGATGTGCAGCTGACAAATCTGCAGCAACTGCATGAAGCTATTACGTCAAAATGGAACAAATTCTCTGAAGAATGTTTCCAGCACCTTGTTGAATCTGTGCCGCAGAGAATTTAAAATGTTCTGAAGACTAGCAAAGTGTACATAACAAAGTGGCCAATAAGTTATATAGTGTTTGCCATTTGAACTACCACACACATTTGCATTCGATGTACATTATTGTCATCATTAATCTGCATATTGCTTGTATATTGTGTATTGTCTGACCTCAACCCGACAGAACACCTTTGGGATGAATTAGAGCGGCGACTGTGAGCCAGAGCTTCTCATCCAACATCAGTGTCTGACCTCACAAATGTGCTTCTGGAAGAATGGGCAAAAATTCCTATAAACACTCCTAAACCTTGGAAAGCCTTCCCAGAAGAGTTGAAGCTGTTATAGCTGCAAAGGGTGAGCTGACATTACATTAAACCCTATGGATTAAGAATGGGAAGTCACTCAAGTCCACATGCGTGTGAAGGCAGACGAGTGAACACTATATAGTGCAGGTCAGTGTGCGTGTGAACACTAACAATAATCAAAGAAGAACACATGAGAACACAGCATTGAATTGACAAGTGGAAGAAAAAAAGAGCCTCAAAAAACACAAAAACTATTATAGTTTTGTGAAAATATTGTGTTAATTAATTTCAGGAAAAAGATGCAATGCAAACATTAGGTACACAAATGAATGTTGTGTTCTTGAAAACAGAAATACATAATAAGCTATCCAGTAAAGGACAACATGTGGAGAAAATCTGTTTTCAGAGCCACATGCTATCCACATTCTGAGTTATATGATATATAGTCAAACATGAACACGTTGTGTTTTCCAGCTCTTTGAGAGCAGGATCCTGCTGCACCGCTGTCTCTCAAGGTCGCTCTCTGTCTGCTCCAGCTTCACCAAGGTCACCCGCTCCACTGCGGGCTCTCTGCAACCTTGAGCAGCTAACCGACCGGGAAATGTGTGTTCTCCCGTTCCACCACGTATGTCTCCCAGTGTCAGTCAGGCAGATACAGAACAGAGCTGCCATTTAATGTTCCTGCATGCTGCCACTTCGATATTAGGTCAGTCTACTGGATATAATCTGAGAAAAAAAAAGGCATTCACTCAAGGCCAAGTTCAGCCTCTGAACAAATGTTAATTGAATTAAGTGCCACAATACACCAGCTGTATTCTGAAAAGCTTCCACTGTGTTTGTGTGTGCTTGTCTATGTTTATATGTTTTCCTGTGTGTGTACGTCTATGCGTAAACCTGTGAAGAACCCAAAAGATCTTGACTTTCAATAAGCACTAACAAATTATGAAGAGTCACAAAATGAAAAAGAAATGTAAATATACGTGGCTGTTCCAATCAACAAGGCCACATAGTAAAAGCTTTTTAAATAAAGGCAAGTCATAGAGTGCTAAAGGCATTAAAGCCACAATAGTGAGAGTGTATCTGGGACCTTGGTTTTGATATAAAATCTTGTGGCCTTGCCTCCACTGCCCTCCATGTTAAAAGCTGTTTGTGACAAGGAAATTACTTTATGAACCTCTGAAAGACACTCCAACACTTCAGCCTCCCTGTTAGTTTCATTGCTAGACCATGAGAGACGTGTGTGTCTGTGTGTGTGTCTGTGTGTGGGGGCACGCATTTTAAATCACTTGAACTTGCCATTTGTTTCTGTCCATGTTCTTTATTCATGTTTTCTCTGAAATCATTCACTCCCTTGAAGGAAAAAAACTACTAGTTATAATTTTTTTGAACTCTTTGTCCTTCTACTTATTCTACTTACAAAGTATTTGAAACCAAATTAGTAAAATAAAATTTGTAAATTCGAAATCTGTTGACGAGGAAATGTAAATAATGTGCATCATTTGTATTAATGGTGAATTTGAGGATTTCTGAACACACAGGCTGTGTGTGAGACTGCTTTATATAGTGTTACCTTCAGCCCTTCAAACAATTTTTAACCTCTGCTGGAACAACAGGTCTGTTTTTCATTTTTTCCCAAGGTCGGTGGAAATGAGTTTATTTGAATGTGCTCACGCTGCCGGGCTTGGCATTGGGTGAATCATATTTATATGTGAGCATTTGTGTTTAGGTCTGTAAGAACTTTGTTCCTTCGATGTGTACCTGGAATGTTCAGTCCAGATAGACGCAGAAATACCAAACATGTGTCTCTGCGGCCTTGAGACTTCACAGGGCTTCGACTGCGGCTCTCAGCTCGGTAAACACAGTTTCCTCCTGTGGCTTTCTGTTTGGAAAGGAAACAAGGAAGCTGATCAAACACTGGATCAGAAGGCCACGGCTACACTGTGCTGGAACTGAGTCACTGGTCTTTGAAGGTGAAAAAAGGTGTGTGTGTGTAAATGTGCAGAAAACATTGTCCGGCCCTGCTGAAGATTATACAGGCGTAATATTTTCCCAAAATAAATCATGTAGTGTAGATATGCTCATCCTTATCAGAACAGATTTTACAAGCCAGCTATGGTGACATCATAAAGTCAGAGTAAAAGAGTGCAGATGATAGAGGACATGAACTGGTATTAACTGGATTACATGGTGGCTGTAGGCGGAGGTCAAGAAGGGGGATAAAAGGCATAGCGGGGTAAAGCTATGAGGGTAGAGTTAGGTGGCGATGCTTCCCCCTTGTGACTGATTATCAAACTGCAAGCCTCATAAGAAAAGTGACGCTCATTTTTTGTGAGAGAACAAATGAAAATGTTAATGTTTGGTGTTAAATCAGAGGATTACGTACTCCTTGAAGAAGGTTTTGCCCCTGGCATTGCCATGATCTCAACATCAAATACTTATTCTGGGATTACATAAGAGCAGATACTGAGAAAAACTGTGTTCAAGTACTCCAAAATGGTGTGAACAACCTAAAACTGTGTGCATGTCCACCTCAGAGAACTGTTGCTTTTTTTAAAAGGCAGCAACTGCTTACAGCATATAAGCTTTGCAAGCATCCTCACTTTTGCACAGCAAGGTGGTGAAGGAATAATGAGCAAAAAAGCACATCTGTTCTGATGGGTAGAAGATAAGATTCTCAGAGTTTTATAACTTCCACTTCCTCTCAGTTTCTCTCTCAAGGAGACTTTCAGAACTAAGTTATCTAGTATGAGGACAGCAAATTATACAATTCAAAGACATGAAGTGAACAAAGCTAATATTGAAATCAAGTCGAGCTGAACTCCATCATACATGCATAACGTGCCTCACTCTCCTCACACTGTATTCCAAACACACCCTCCCATTTTCCAGTCTCTCCCTCTGACATGTCAAACCCACGGCTGCCTTTCATCACTGCCTACTGTCAACACCCCAGCATCCACCTGTAGGCTCTCAGGGGATGGTTCCTCATCATTTCACGGTGTTTATATGTAGTATACAGCATTTGCAAGGAGCGGTAAGCACACAACAAGACGGGAAGCTATAACTATATTCTGCTGCAGGAATAAGTCATTTAAAATAAAGTATAATAACTGACCCACACTAAGGCATGGAAAAAACACAATAAAGGGGGGGCAACTGGAAGGACTGAGCAAAAATGAAAATGTATGATGACTTTTTTTCCCCTTCTTTTTTAAGTTTAAAACAGATGAGAACAACTGAAAGTCAGTGACTGGGGATATGAAACTGGATTTATTTGTGCCGGTGAAGAGAAGTCAGAGGTTACACAACAGATCATCAGTATATGAACGTGAGCGCAGCAGTGATGAATGATGGGGCACTGGGTCTGCCTGTGAATGGGTTTGCTGACGATCAAAAGGCTTTGTGGGAGTAGGTCAGAACAGCAGACGGTCAGGACGGAGCCTTTTTCTACTGCTCAACTCCAAAGGCTCTTTCAGGTGACTGATTTTTAAAGGGCTCCTTGCTGATCCATGCTGATTACTTAAAGAAGTCAGACTCAGATCCCTTCCTAAGTCATAATCAAAATGTATTTCATGAACTGTAGTATTCCATGCTCTAGTTTCAACACCTGAGAGCCAACAAAAAGGACAATTATATAAAATCATTAGCGCCCTTAGGGATTATTAGATATTTCTAATGGACTACATAACATCTAAAACGATACACTGACAGAGAGAGTATTCATAAGTTAGATTATAATAGAAGTAATTTAATCAAGAGTTGGATATAAAGCTGCGGATGAGTCAGTAGGGGGAGAGGTTATGTGCAAGAAAAAAGAATAAGTTCCTTTGTTCTCTTTAAATGTTTTTCACTAGTCTTGATGCATCTTTGTCTTCAATATAGAGCTGAGTTCAAGGAAAAGCAGGGGGAAAATCAGCTTGTAGATTTTTTCTTTTCATTCCTAAGGAGCACTCCTGGATGATGATTTAAATTAACAGAAAATGTGTTTTGTTAACGTGTGTGTTCTCTTTTCATATGGCTCAAACATTCTGAAATAGACTTCCTTAGCCCTGATCGAGGGGCTGGGGTGTAAGCGGCTTCTTTGTAACAGAGCTAACGAAGGTGAAGTGTGAAGCCTAGAATGTCTGTCGATCGAAGAACATTTTGAGGCTGCTGTTTTGGATTTTTCTTGCATGTTCAGTTCTTACCATCTAGTCTGATCCTGCATAGCTGTGTTTTCTTTATAGCAGAGAGAGATTCAAATCTAATTGATTGCAGATCATTAAACGTACGCAAAATGTTAATAGATGTGGCTGGTAATATATAAAGGGGCAGCATTACTGTTTTTGATTGTGTTGCTCTGTTAGGCACCAATGTTCTTTGAAAAAGGGGAAATGGCGGTTTCAGTTTTCACTTCCTGTTTTTATTGTTTCTATTGAAAGGTAAAGCTGCACAAAAACAGGTAACAACAGATGCCAGAGGCATTACTGCAATTTAAATTTATGATACATAAATACAGCACATACTCCAGGTAATTAATGTATAATCACACACAGAACTGAAGAGCTAATAAAAGAAAAAAATGTTCATTGCTCCTTGTTGTCATCAGTCTGTTTTTTCAGTGTTACACTAAAATGAAAGGCAGAATTGAACAAAGGAGTTCCGGAGTTACTCTTTATTCTCTGTGAGCTGCTCCTTGGATGCCTCATTTGAAATCTGCAGAAGTGGAGTGCTGATCTCACTTGACTGCATATCACCAGCAACCCGCAGCAAGCAGCTCAGGACCATGTCCTTGGCCAAGCCAGCCTCCAGGTTACCTTCCCGGCTGAGCTGCAAAGTGATCTGATCCAGGCTGGTCAGGACCAGCTCTGAGCCCAGTAAAGGGCATATGGCGCCAGTGTCAGAATCCGAACCAGGGGCTCCTTCTCTTGCCATATTCTCCATCATGTATTGCTGATACAGATCCATGACTTTTTGCTCCAGGTAGTGATTAAGAAGGGAGTTGGAAAATGGACCTTCATGCCCCTGGATTAGAAAGCTCCGATCGCGGCCACTCCCCAGCCTCCACCTATTCGAACCTCCCCTCAGTGGGTCTGGCCTCCTATCCCGAGCTTCATGTCCTTGGAGAGAATCTTCCACAGCTGGGGGTACATCACAAGACTGGATGAAGGGGCCGACATCCGTGTCATTGGCACAAACCCGCAGTTCACAATTATTAGCTGAGAGAGGCATCACCTGGTCACCTGCAATGTGAAGGTCGCTGTAGTTTTTGCAAATGCTCTGACAATAGGAGGGAACCAAGAAAGGGGTATCGCCACCTGAGCGAGCTTGGGCTGGGATCTCTATCTCTGATGAGATCTGTCTGCCTAGATGAGCTCTCTGGAAATTTAAGGACTGCAAAGGAGATATGTGCAACTCAGCTGAAGCTCTCCTGTTGTCTCTATTAGCCATCTGCTCCGGGGAATCATGATGAGCAAGTGGAGTGCGTCTGGTGGAACCTGGCATGAGGGCAGCAGCTGCTTTCTGTGGCCCATAAGCACTCTGGAAAGCTGGCTGAGAAGGGAGGGAGTCCAGGTCTTCTAATTCACAGTAGGTCATGCTCAACAATCTGCCTTCACAAAGCATGGCTGCAAGAAAGAGCACACACTCAGACGCTGTGAGCAGTGAGATTAAAGGGGATACAAAATGTGATAAGATACAACTTTTACCAGTTATTCACCTGTTTAATGTTGATTTATATCCAGATAAAAAGCATTTGCAGCACCCTTATGTGCATTTATTTAACTGCATACAAACAGTATGCATTTGAATAATGCACCAAAATGAGACAAAAGAAACAATGAAAGCAAAATTACCATAAACGTTATACCAAGCACTAGATTATTCACACTGCATGACTGATCCCTGTTTAAAAGTCATCTCAGACAAGTTCTGCTGCTAATGAACTATGTAAATAAGAAAAATATGTTGGTTTACAAATTCCAAAAATAATTCATCTTTATCCAAAAGAATCATCTTCCTACCTCAGATCTGAATCACAGCATCCACATCAGCTGTACACCTGTATTTTGGTGCCAAACGTCCTGAAGCAGTACGTCTGTGCAAATATGAGTCTATTCATGTGTGGTTGTTGTTTTATACCACACAAAAAAGGAAGTGGGAATATTCCTTTTCACTTTGATCCTAATTCTGTAAGCTTAATATTAACATCTACTCTGATCATGAATACATTTCAACTCATAATTTTAACATGTCATTAATATGTCATTCTTTATAGGATTTAGCTGGTATTTTTCCTAATTATGTAATTCCTTTCTACTCAGGGAAACTTGAATAAGATGCGCCTACCTCTGTATCCGTGAAATGGTGGCTGGTGAATGACAGCAAAGCAGCATGTGTGCTGCAAAAAGAAACCGTCAGTGTTTCGTTTCTGTGCAAAGCAGGTGTGCGACTGAGCTTTGGCTGAAAGAAGAAAAGAAAGTCGCGTTTAACATGATAAAAATATAAAGAAACAGAAAGTCCCAGATAACTGGTTCCTTTTTTCATATTCTGAATATGCATATTTTGAGTTACCTCAGAATTTTAACAGCATTTTTAATGAATTGTTGATTGTTGTTTAGAGCTTAATATCTTTTTTCCCCTATCATCTCTGTCCACAGCAATGCAGAAGTGGTTCATGCTCAGTTATGTGACCACAAATCAGCATTTCCTCCTTTACCTGGTCTTCAGCATACTGAACTGTCGCCTGTGAAAGTTTTCTTTTTCCCCTCACTTGGTTCAAACCTCTCTGTAGTGTACACTCAAGCAAACCTCAACCAGATATGTGGTGAAAGTGTTGAGTTTCAGCTGTTATATATGGCCTGGATTTTTCCAAGACGAAAGCCCCTTGTCGGCTTGAATGACTCCTTTCTGCTTTGACTTCCTCCACTTGTGACAGGGAACCCCAACAAAAGCAGCGCATGAAACATGAGAATGTTTTTTTTATTATTAATTAGGACAGGAAACCTAAGATATGAGTCAACATCACAAACTCTTGAGATTGTTACAACAGCCGGGTCGTTTGTTCGGCCGAATTAGTCATTTAAAGCCTTTAAAGGCCAAAATCCCCCCAAAATTGGAGCAATTAAACCCATCTGTAAATGTAGCTGTGTGCTTTTTATTATTTTCTGCATTGTCCAGTATCAGGTGTGTAAACACATGGACATGGATTCACAGCTGTAGTCAGTATAACCAAAAGGCCCAGAGTTTCATTGCTGGCTGTATTTATTTTGCCCACTTAATCTCCTGTGAGTTAAGAAATCTGACCCAGGTCTGCTGCTCAGTAATGGGAGTACAAAGTGTAGAGTTACCAACCCGTTGCTACAGCAATGTTGCTGAGCAACATCCGATAACATTAAAGACATGCTGAGATCAGGTTAGACACCTGTCTCAGGTCTGCTTTTGCGGCACAACAGGGCAGCAGTTTGGCGATTTCAGCACCCTGGACAGCTTCTGGTCCCGCTGACAGCTCCAGCAAAGACATCATAAAGACTGCAGCTCCCATAAAGGATAACAACAATGTGTTTGTTTGTATGAATATGATTTTTTTTTTAAATATGGATAAATGGTACCCACACAAAAGGGAATCAGAGAGCAAGTCTGTCAGCATGACAGGCTCTCATTAGAGGAATGTTCAGGAAGATCAATAATGTGTTTCGTCCCAACCATCATGGACACAGAGGACAGGATGGTGGTGAGTGTCGGGGCGAGCAGGACTATCACAACGCTTGCACCGTCAGGCTGGTCCGAAGCACCTCCATGCTTGTTGTGGGGGAGAAAACTCACACAGCCGTGGGCTCGACTTTAAAACGGAGCAAGAGCACAGTGAGCATTGAGTCGACCTTGTACTATTACCAGAGACAAGAGGACAGGATATGGCTGTACTCACAGAATCAGAACTGCCTTGAATACCTGGAAGCACTTGTGGCTCTGAGGAGGCAGTACATGAAGAGCGTGAGCGACTTGAAGAGTACTGACACCAAGGCCACAGTTTCCTCCAAGAAGAAGCCTGCGCCCCCACCACCTAAAAAGGAGGGAACGGTAAGCTTAAACCAAGTAGCCAATAGCATATGGAAGGAAATGCCAAAGATATTTTTTTCTTCTACCATTTTACACCACAGATATCAAGAGCCAAACCTTCAGCACCCCCAGTCCCCACCGAGGAGGACACTCTGCAGTTCTTTGATGCAGTCATCGCCAGCTGCGACAGCCAACCAATGCACAAACCGTACACTGACGATGGACACGCAGACGTGGATTTTATTGGTGAGTTTGAGCCTTTAATTTAAATAATCCCGGAAGTGAGTGTGAGTTATTCAACAAGGCTGATGGCCAACGAGCAATGGAGTCACCTACCTAATAATGAAGTCACTGACTCCTTGTTTGGATATTCCTTTTTGCATGTGATAGTCACAGAGCAATGAGACTTAAGCTAAATTGTTAGGTCAGAATATTTACTGTGATTTACTAAGGATCAGTGGATGGATATAGGCCTGCTCTGCTTATAATCATTGCATTCATAGGCCAGTAGTATAACCTAATGAGTCAAACATGCAGGCACCACAGGGACAAGGGAGCACTAAAAAAAAATCTTTACATCCAAAATTTTGTCTTTAAGTAATTTGATTACATGTAAATTTTGTCATTTTGTTACATAAGTACAAAGTAAAATGTTAAATTTAATGGAATCTGGTCAAATAAAATGTACTTGATATGCATACAATCAGTTTATACCAAGCATATTTTCCTTAATGATTAATTATTTCAATAAATAAACCTTTGATTTTATTTATTTCAGATGCATTTTACTCAAAATTATTCTTTCATGTTTATGAGGGCCAATAATCTTTTTTTGGGTTTATTTGATTATTGAGTAGGTTTACTCCATTTTCTTCTTCTTGTGGCTGCTCCCTTTGTTGCCACAACATATGCCTCCATCTCTCCCTATCCATTAGTGTCCATCCATGAACCTCCTCTAATTTTTTCATTTTTTCCTGCTGTTTGCAAGCTCCATATTCAACATCCTTTGTCCAATATATCCACTATTCCTCCTCAACTACAGTAGGTTAATTCAGTAGCTCAAGTTGTGTTTGTTCCAGGTTTACCAAACATGTTGAACTATAAAGCTCAATCCTCCACCAGTACCCTCTCTATTACTTATTTTCAAATGAAGTGATCTGGATCCTCTCCAAAATGTAATGCAAAATAAAATGTACAGCACTGTTGTACATTAAAAATGTCTATAATTAGACAGCAGTTAAAATTGAGATTGCAAATTAACACACCAAAAAAGGGGGGAGGGGTGCATTTGTGTGATGAATGTTTTTCTAATCTACAGTAAATATATAGGGAGAGTGGGGTAATAAGGCTAATCTTTAGCAAAATGATTGACACGGTTTTATTGCTTGGGAATCCACCAATATATACCATGGATAACAATACCTTAAAATAAATTTATCTTGATATAATTTTCATTAAACGAGAAATCCAAAAAATTTACTTTGACAAGGAAAAACTAGTTATTTGTGGAAAAAAAGTCACCACTTGTCACATGCACTCCTGCCTTTGTCATTATTATTGAAATGATGTTTGCCACCTAAAAGCAAGGTCACATGACCCTAGACAAAGATAGTTGCTTATATACAGCTGTATGTTATCATGGGGCCATCACAATTATATAAATCCTGGTAAGACGCCTGCTACTGAGCACACACACTCAGATGTTTTCCCTTGTCTGTTTGGAAGGTGCACCCTATAAGGCCCTGACTGTTTTCACTCTTACTTTCCCCCCATCAGGTGGGGACAAATTACTTACACCAATGGTCTTTGAGGACTTTGTTGTACATTTAACAACTTATTTGTCAGCTTATTAGTTACCTTATCCATGAAGCACAGGTAACATTATGCAAGAGTATATGAAGAATAAATATTGGGCTCAAAGCATAGAGTAGTTATTGTCCACTTATATTTATCACCTTTAACAGGAAAAGCTGACAATAATGAGTTTAATGACACATTAGGCGTTGAATGCTCCTTTCAGACAGTACACCCTATGCTAAGGGAGTTATTAACAGAAGCACTGAAGTTCCTCTCCTTTCAAACAGCTTTCATCATGGCTGCCACATGCACAGATACTAACTACTACTTTCAGCTGCATCTCTGGTTCTTGTTGTCATTTCCTCCCACAGTGGCTTCCAGCACGGCTGAACATGACCTCCACTCTAACTGGGTCTTGCGAGTTCCTCGAATCACAGATGGTTCCAGCCAGACAGCAGTTCCTGACTGTGCCAATGAAAGCGCCCCGGTGAAGAAGAAACAGAGCGGGTCCACAAGCAGCAGGCTGCGACTCCAGAGGAACCCGATCCACCTGCCCAAAGTGGTGGAGAGTGCATTCCAGACACTGCGCTTCAAGCCCAAATTAAAAAAGCAGTGAAGTTTAGTGGACATTGAAACCAGTGGCACTGCCACACTGCTAATCTGTTTAGACAGACACAAATTAGCTGTCCAGTCAATTAATGAGTTATAAGACGAGATTAATGCATTACATTGAATTTTCATAAAGAAAATAATTTTAATAAAGAAAAACAGTCCAACTAAATATACTTTAGTCCTTGTGTTCCAAAATGTGACTTTTACTTGGCAGAGACTTGAACTTGTCACAGTAAGAAATGGATAAGTCATAACAACATTAATGAATATTGCACTCTGTTAAAGTGTCAATTTGTCTTCCACTGTAGACAAATACAATAACTGATGACAATCAGCTCTGGGTGCTTTACTGTTCTTTGGGGGCAAGAGTCATTAAAAGTAATTATCTGCCTGTCTTCAATGTGAATATGAAATTCAGCCTTGGATCGTGTAACATTGTTCTTGGGAAGTTCCCAAAAGTTACTCAAGAACACATTTATTGTGCCTCTGCATTAAAGTCAGTGTGAACTCAGACTTACCTCAAACTGAAAAACACAGCAGTCACAAAACCAGGACCCCTAAACCTGCAACTAAATAGACCCAGTCATTATCTGC
>VUQK01008125.1:0-13962 GCA_015106715.1 Bujurquina vittata | reverse complement strand
AAAGACAAAAAAACACTAACAGAGACACACACACACACACACACACACACACACACACACACACACACACACACACACACACACACACACATGCACGGACGCACACACACACACACACACACACACAAACACACACACACAGACACACCCACACGCACACACACACACACACACACACACACACACACACACACACACACACACACACACACAGTGCTGTGTTAGCAATGTTTCATCAGTCAGAGCTGTGAGCAGAAACAGGAAAATCAGAGCTGAGCTGATAACTAATGCATGGATTCTCCTTAAAGCTCTGCTGATGGAGGCAAACACACACACACGCACACACACATACACACACACATATGCAGATCTAACATGCCCGGGGATGTAAGAATCACATGGTTTCTTTTCCGTCTCACACTAAGTTTGCCGCAGGATGCAGAGAACTCACATCTTCCCCCACCCACACACATACACACACACACACGCGCGCACACACACACGCGCACACACACACACACACACACACACACACACACGAGTGATGACAGACGGAGTGATGAAACTAGTTTCCACTGTGTCCTTATTTCCTGCTGTTTTGGGTCCTAAAGTTCAGCAGTGCAGAAATGTGGATGGATGGATTAAATGCTGTTGCTGTTGCTGATGATGTTACATTATTTCCTCCTAAAGCCAGCAGACCTGACATGCATCACTCAGGATGTTCTGACTTCCTGTCTGTGGCTCCAAGCCCATTGCCTCTCACTGGAGGTGCACTTATAAACTGCTGTAAAGGACTATTTTCTGCAGCGGATTAATACATTCTAACCTGGTGAACGTATAACTCCGTTCCTGCCCTCAGCAGTCTCATGTCTTTAAATAAGTGAGGGCATCTGTGGCGCTATTTAAGCTGGTTTCTAGACTCCAGGATTTGAAAAGTGAGGCTGCCTGTTCGACACGTCTGGTTTAAACTGAGTTAAAATGACTGAATTAGAGGGTGCAGGTTAGAGAAAGCAGGGATCCACCTGGCTGAGAAAAGCAGCCTTTCTGTCTCACTCAGAGTGAAACCTTGTTAGAAAACAAATTAAATCTCTACATGGTCACAAAGCAGGCTTCCACAGCAGGAATAAAGAAACCAGGTTAGTGGTGCACAGGCTGCAGACAAATCAGGTTACTGCAGAAATAAGACGAGTGAATGTTCTCAGCGTTGTATCCTTCCCATCCTTTTCTGCCCACCTCCTCTTTATCACCTCGCTCACTCTGCTGCTCGCTCTCTCCCTCCTCATTCATGCTATAGCTCGGTCGCCCGCCAGCTGCTTATATAACAGCTTTATGTAAGAGTCTATAAGACAAGCGGCTGGCCTTGTGACAGAGACGGAGGGAGGAGGAAAAAGTTTCCTCTGTGTTTCGATCAAGCTGTCAGAGATGTTTTATGTAAACTTGTGAAACAATGTAAACTAAAATTAGAGGCATACATCACTGACGTACGCCTCCGACAACCAGCCACTGCGCTCTGCAGCCTCCTGCAAGCACGGAAACTTTCTCAAAGGTGAGGAGCTCTGTTTGGCCAACAAAGGTGACTCAGACACACAGTCAGATACACAAATATGTTCACGCAACAGCAGGAAACACTTGAACATTATTAAGATCTATGTCACCAATGCAGCATCGGCTGATCCTGGAAACATCAGTAAAATCTCACAGATCCATATTTTACTCACAGAAGAGTTTTTCCTTCCCACTGTCACCAAGTGCTGCTCATAGGGGGTCGTTTTGATTGTAGGGTCTTTACCTACAATATAAAGCAGCTTGAGGCGACTGTTGAATGAATGAAAACAGGTGTATCAGTGAACCTTTAGTGTTTGCTTATAAAATCGATTCCTTCAATCAGGAACAAGATCATTTTCATCTGCAGGGATTTATATTTGGCAGCTCAGAGATCATTGTGTGCTAAATATTATTACCAAAATGGGACAAAAGAAGGAAACATCTGGCTCCAGATGCTCCAGGCGAGCACCCGAGCATTTATTAATCTTTGGAATAAATGACATTATTACCTGTTGTTTATTACTTGCGACACAGCAACAGCAGAGCTGAGAGGGAGGAAAAAAGGGGAGAAAATAAGAAAAACACACACACAAAAAGCCCCCACGGCCAAAGGGCAAGACCCCCAGAGAACCAGAGGCAATGAGCAGCCCACCTCGCCAGAGGCCAGCCACCCTGGCACGAGCTGAGAACAGGACCCACATCGTGGGGAGGCATTCATATCAACCCCTCCTATAAAGTCAGGGTGAATGAGCACCACCCCCTGAGCTGGCAGCACCCCCGAGGTGAAGCCAACCCCCGACCCCCCAACCCCTGTAAACATTTATCATCATACAATGAATATTTTCAGGCACACAGGCTCTGGAAGTGCAGTCGATCAGATTTTTGTGACCTTTTCCAGGATTTTAAGCCCTCCTTCATGAATACAGCAGACAGATACATGAAAATTTCAGGGCTCAAAAACACATTTAAATTCTGGAAAAAAAACACAACCACATGAGTTTTACACCAACTCCAGGAGTCCTCATCTAAAGACAGCAGCTTTATGGAAGAAATCTTGCCAACTGATGTCATCATTTGTAATGTAACAGCAACAGGCGCTGGATCCCTGATGCTGAGCTGCAGCTACACCTGCCGTAACCTTGTGAGTCCTGGCAGTGTCTACAGAGACGGGTGTGGGCTGTGACAGCGTAGCTTCTGTCAGCTCCATCACAACAATGACAGCTCCACCTCGGCGGGCTGATCTTCTTACCCAGAAACACACTGCAGTCACAAAGTAAAGAATGTTATCTGTTAATTAGAACTCATTATCTCACACAGAGTAAAGATAATTACAACATACATGTGGTGAGAGCAGGAGGAGGCTGACTGCATCGTTACCTAAATAACCAATAGAAATCCTCTGGCTGCTCAGAGTGAGGCTCTGTGTGGGTGTCGACTTGCATCCTTCTGTTCAGCGATCCGTCTCAAAGTGACAAAATCAAGAAGGAAGTCATATTTTAAAGCAGCTCGTTTACAGTCAGGCGGCTTCAGCAGAAAATCTGCCTGAACTCCTCCTCGTCTGGGAGTTTAAATCCTAAAGAAAGAGAAAAGGTTTCGATAAGATCCTGTGATCTTAGGAAAGGTTCACAGTTCATTAAGAATCTCCATGTACGTCACATCAAACGTGTGAATGTTTCTCAGAGACTCAGTGTGTGTGTTTGTCACTGAGGCTGCCGTGGAACGGCCCAGCAAACCCAAACACATCACCTGATCTCCTGCTCCGACCTGATTACTCGCTCTAATTCTGTCTTTGATATGCAAGGAACTGCGACTGCAGACTCTGCACGCTCAAACAGATGGAGATGCTGCAGCGAGCTGCACACACACAGCGACGGCAGGCCTCCCGCTGTGAGCGCATACACACAGATGCAATATTAAAGAGCCGAGCGTGTCTGATGCAACACAAACACACCGCAGCGAACAGAGGTTCCTTCTCCACGACAACACCATCGGGGAGGATGGCCAAAATTCACTCTGCAGTGGGACAGCGAGCGAAAACATCCGGCCAGAGACACCTGAAGGATACCTGCCCTCCCTCGGAGCAGCGCAGAGCAGCTGGAGAACACGGGGCAGCATCACAGCAGCTCCCGAAGTTTCCCTCAGGAGGGCAAAAACTAAGCACAGAGAGCTTCAAAATGATGCACGCAGTGGATGTGGTATATGCAGCGCGCCCTCTATTGACAAAAAGTCAGTTAATGCAGCTTTAAATCAAATCAATTAGCAGATCCTCTGATCACAAATCTTTAGCAGAAACACTAAAGATTCATTTTATGGGTAGCATGTAGCTTCTGAAAGTCTGTCTGTGCCCTTGCGGTGGTTACTGATTGTAATGACTTGCATGTGATTACGCACATGAACAATAGATGGTCATAACCAACTCGAGGGGACTACGCCCACAGGGTTTAAATACCTGGGCCTCTCCACCTTTGGTTTGAGAACTGAAGAAGCCTTTCGGATGGTGAAACGTCTTCAGGAAACAAAAACAAGTCCAGTCGCCTTTTTACAGGCTGCAGAGCTACTCTGACCGGGAGGACCGAGAACCTACACTGACATTTTGCATGTTTCACATTTTTCTACAGAACACAAAGAAATGAGGGCTGGCTCAAGACTTTTGCACATAGGTTTGGTGAGGAAGGATCATGTTCAAAGCTGGTGAACATGTTTGAGCGTACAGAGACTGCAGTCTCCTGATGGTCGTATGCACGAACCGCCGCGTGCTGCTGAATGTTCCACAGCATTTCCTTTAAACAGAACGAAACCATTGATTTTTGAATTATGACACATAAATGATTCTGCTGGGCCTGAAGGAGAGCGTCGGTCTGCTCAATCTCAGAGGTCTGAACGCCTGCAGAAGAAAAGCAGAAGAGGAAGATTAGATTTTGAGTTCTGCTCTCACATTAAACAGTTCGACCTCCCTGAGCTCGGGACCTCGGACGCTCCTGCGAATCAATCCGACGGCACCGCTGCCTTTATTGAATAGTTTGGATCTGAGAGAGAAAAAGAATGGGTGAGTCGAGCCCCATCGATCCCTGATGGATGAAGGTGAAAGAGAAGATAATTGAGGTGAAGAGTGAGGGAGAGGAGGAGGAAAGGATGGGAGATTAAAACAGGAAGACGGGGAGGAGAGTGAAGCGAATCTGAGCGCGTGAACAAATGTCACCTGACTCAGAGGGAGCAAACTGGAGTGATGCAGGTTTGCTCAGTTTCAGGAAACCAGAGAAGAAGAAGAGGCTCCGTCCACACAGATCTCCTCACTCATGATTTTCTACCAGAGCATCAGAGTGACACATGCTGAAGATGGTTATGAGTGACTGAAACAAAGAGCACTTCAAATCCCTGATCAACCACAGTTCGGTCCACACGCTGACCTCTTCCTCCGGCTGGGGTCGCCACTCGCTCCTGTGATTATCCTCATGTCCACGCTTTGCTCCTCAGGCTCACATTCAAACCGAAGGTTTACCTGTCGTAGGGTCTACAGACTGCTCCAAACCTTTAATGTCACTACCCAGACTGCACTGCAGCCTGCAGGTGAAAGGAGTGTGCTTGCAGAAAATCAGTGCAGTTTGTTGTTGCCCACACGTACACTAAAGTCCTGCACGCCTCCTCCGCGCTGTCACTTATCTGTCAGGCGTGTGCGTGTGGGTCAGGGTCAGCTGATTAGAGTTTAATCTCCAGGTTACAGCGCAGCACACAAAGATCACACCCACACCAACCCGGCGGCACTCGTGGCTCTGGCTGATTGCATTATAATATTCAGCTCACATTTAGCAGCACTTGATGTTGAGAGGTAAATGAGTCAGGAGGAGGCCGACACCGAGAGCTGGCGTTCGCTCGGTATCGTGGCTGACAGCGTGAACACGGGTGGAGATTAAGTGCCGTGTGGTGCTCAGCGCTGCTACAGGTGGGATTTGTTCTGGCAGCTCCAGACTCCCACAGCAGCTCCTGACAGCGTGGTTTTTCACAGCTGCACATTATGCCGGGTTATCAGCCACGCTCTTGTGCATCTTACACGCACGCAGGACTTCGACATCACTTCTGCATGTGCGGCCTGCTGCCTGCCAGACGAGCTGCAGCCGCTGAGCAGCAGCGAGAGCTTCGGTCAATAACGACAAGGTTTGACTCAGACAAACCTGCTGCTGCCCGCTCTCTCCTCTCTGACTAGCTCACTGTCATGTCTCTGAGCTGAGGGATTCTGTTTCATATGAAGATGTTCAGCTAAATCCCAGAGACCTGACCTTCACCTGACCTTTAATGTCTCCATGTCTTCCACACAGCTGAAAATGGAGGCTGGGCTCAGATCACAGACTCGCTAATCTGGAGCATCGCCTTCGTGGACCGTCTGTTAGTCCAATGAAGCCACAGCGGCCCCATTATTGGTCAGATAATTGTATTAAAAAGGCCCCCAAAGGCTCCAACAGCACAAACACGGTTCAGAGGTCCAGTTCAGACAGAAAGCAGGTACAGCCACCTGTGTCGCCATCCACCTGTCAGTCAAAGAGCCCACCCCCCTAATAATGCAAACTTTCAGCATTAATCCAATTTAAACAGGTGAGAATAAAAAAAGCCCATTTTTTACTCTCCCTGATTTTACTGACCATTCATACTGTCTGCTGTGCAACTTTAATTGGAGTCTTCAGATATCTCAAATATGAGGCATATTTTTGACTCTGTTTCTTTTACTCAGGCAGCTGCAGCTCGTGTTTAAGCAGGCTCTCACACTCTGATGACTTTCACTTCACTTGTAGACTTTGGGGATAAGCCCAATGCGAGCTTTAACCTTTGACTGTCTCAGCTCTTTTCACAGGGCGAGGACAAAGTGTCAGTTTGAACCAAAGGAGACGAGACGTGTCAAAAGAGCAGCTCAGTGTTGAATATTATTGACCTGAAGACAAAAGGCTGAATGAGAGTGAAAAAGGAAGCTGTGGGTCAAACCAGAGGCAAGACACTGAAATGCTGTAGTCATCTTTATACAGCGGGCCATATTCAGATTCAAAGAACCAGAATCTGCTGTTTCGATCATCAGCGTAACCCCGATGATCTCTGCATCCCTACATCCCTTCAACACTGAACCCATTTTCTCTGTTGGCTGCATCAAAGTTTAATGTGGGGTTCAATTATCTGTCTCTGAAGGGCGGGTGGAGGAAGGACAGAGACACCAATCAAAGCCCGGAGAATGAGACCCAGGCAGGAGAACCAAAACCTCTCACAGATGAAGAAAAACCTGAAGGAACCACTCAGACATGTAACAGATTCTTCTCCGTCCAGGTCAGTGCTGGACACTGAAGCGGTTAACGGCTGGTTTGCACCACCACGCTAAACCAGCTCCATCTCAGTGATTCCGTCCGGACCTCTGCAGACGAGGACCCGCTCACAGGGTTGTCACGCTATTCATGGAAGCCCGAATCTTCAACAGGCTTTGACCCTGAACTCCGACTCCCTGCCGCCTCCAACCAGCTGTGTCCATAAAATTGCTTCAGGTTACAACAGTCCAGAGCAGCCACTAACAGCACAGCCTTACAAAACTGTAAAGGTCACGTTGAGTTCCATCCACATACATCTTCAGGGCAGAAATGTCCTTAAAAGTTTGTTATTAATCCATCAGAAATTTAAATTGAGAGAGAAATCACAACCAGCTCCGAGTTCACGTCACCCGATGGAGCACCGAGTGGATTAAACGTGAGTGGATCCCGATGTGGGCGTGAGGACACGCCGATATTTCGATTTTTTCCTCCTCTTCATTTTAAACAAACTTCAACTGCTTCAAAACCAGACAAAGTGTGCATGAAATGCATCTGATCTCATGTTTACAGCTGAAAGAATCTCAAGAACCTGCTGTAGCCACAGCATTACCACCTCTCCATCAGGTTGGACGAATGAACTGCTGACGAGGTGACCCATCAGGGTACCGCGGCGACCCATCAGGGTACCGCGGCGACCCATCGGGGTACCGCGGCGACCCATCGGGGTACCGCGGCTCTACTCTCATCTCTAAAAAACACTGTGGAGGTGTTTCTGTTCCCACATGCAGCCCAGGAGCTGCATTTTCGCCCTCGTCTGCATTCAGCACCAACAAAACAACACCGATTGTTTACATATCTGCAGTGGTGGTAGATTGGCGTCACTGCACCAACCAACCAATCAATCTTCATTTAAACAGGTTAAAGAGGAAGTGAAACTCTTGACTTTAAGAACCTCTTTTGCGAGACTGTCCTTGGCAGGAAAGCACTTCATGCTCCAGGAAAAAAACTGTCTGGGCTGTTCCCGGCCCGCTGAAAGGCAAATGTGTCCAGAAGGTTCTGTGCTGCCTTCTGGCTAAGCCTTTGGCTTAGCTGATCCAAGAGTGCAGCTGAGGTAACAGCTCCAGGCCTACTCATCACTCTAACACATTAAGAGCATTTGATTAGAAAATTACACTGAAATTAACTCTCAGATTTATGCAGGGTTTCAAATGAAAATGATTATTAACCCGAAGGAAAGGAAGAAAAGAAAAGGAAGGAACAAAAGGCTGAGATAAATACTCTGCTAGAGCGACTGAAGGCGAATCTGATGACTCCTCCTCTGACAGAATGACTGCCAGCCAGAAATTAAAGCTCATTTGCATTGCAAAACTAACCCCCTAATGCAATACAGTAACAATTTGCTGGATGGAAATCCTGAACTTTGGTTATTGGCCCAGTTTGAAGGAGTCTGAGCAGACTGCACAGACAGGAAGCTGAGGTGAGCTCCTCACAAGGTTTTATTAAAGTTTGGAAGTGTGAAAAAAGAACTCCATTTATGGAAGAGCTGCAGTCTGAGCTGCTGTCACACTGTTTCAGGACACCAGCTCTACTTTACACAATAGGTGTTCAGCTAATACCCATAATCCCTTTCTTCTAAAAGGGAAGACCATCTACTCAAGCTTGGCCAAATTACAAATAAAAAAATCATATCCAACCAGCAAATCTCACCTCTGCTGTACCTCTCCAAGTTGTTTTGCAGCCCACCTTCTCTTTTTTGTGCTGTGTTTGACCCCCTCCATGGACGTACACAGAAGCTTGGTGCAGTCCCAGAACAGAGCTGTGCTGCCAAATATGGCCCTTAATGCAGGGCATAGTTCTGTACTCATACTGCGTCACCTGAGTGCTCCCTTTAATACAGCTGACCATAATATTTTACTCAACAGGCTTAAGGTGTTGGCTGGCATGTGAGGCTTTTTCCTCCTATTTATCTCACTAGATTTTCTCTGTTAGGATGACCAAGTTCTCCTCTCCTCTAGCCTGTGGGGTTCCACAGGGTTCAATCCTGGGTCCACTTTTACAATATCTTTTGATCTTTTTCTGTCATTTCTTATCATTTCTATGCCAATGACATGCCTCTGTGTATGTCCTCACTAGCTGGATAGGCTGTCCACCCCAGTGGACTGTTTAACCCGGATTAGTGACTGGCTCTCCAACAATCACCTTGTTTTGAACTCCACCAAGCCTGAGGCCATGATTATCAATCCTCTTGATATAGATTAAAAACTCAGTTGAGTGATTACTTCCAGTATTTGTAATCTCTGCATAATATTTGACTCTTCTTGGAAAAATCTGTTTCACATTCCTGTTTCTTTCAGGAAAACAGGAACATGTTTAAGGAACATCCTTAAATTGCAACACTAGCTGAACTGAAGAAAACTTCATATTTTTGCGTCATTGTGCCTAGATTATTGTAATGCTCTGTTTACCAGCACAGATAAAGCATCTCTCGCATCACTCTGATTTTATATTCTCTACGTTGGCTCTCAGGAGATCTTAGGATTGGTGTTCAAGCTCTTGGCCTCACAGAGCACTAAACAGCCAGACTGCAGACCAAACACAGGTCTTCTCGCAGTCTTCCACCACAGCATCAAAAATTGTATGAGATTAGAGACCGTGGGACAGAGCTGAGACTTTTTTATTGTTTTATTCTGTTCACTCCTGTTTCTAAGATGGTTTGTATTGATTTTCTAATATAATGTTGTGGCGAACTTAACACATCATTTAAAAGCCACTTTCTGGTATTAGCAGCAGGCAAGAATGATGGGCTTGACTCGTGTGCACCGTTCGTACTTCTTATTCCAGGCAAATAAGAACCAGGTCGTAGTTTTGAGCGTTTATTTCCACCATTGTGTTAATCCAGGGTACATTTTCAGACAGCTTCTCTCAGATCCAACACACAATAAATTATTCCTACGATGTTCCACTTTATAAATGGTAGCCAAAAAACTTTTTTACAGCACGCCTCGCTCTGCCACAAATCCACACACTTCAGTTCTAACTGGTCTGTTCTAGTGAGCATGCGCAGTGCCTAGTTCAATAACTCCCTAGAGAAACAAACAAATGGAATCTCAACATAAAATCTAATTCAATGCCTTACACCAGCAGTAATAACAACAACCAACAATAACAAATAAAGAACACATTATATCTGCAAACTAAGTCTATCTTAAGTTCCCATTGGCTCCTACAATAATTTATTGTGATTATTCCTAATTTTTACTTGTTCAGTGCTTTGTGACTTTATGTCTGTGATATGTTTGAATGCCTGCAGGTGGAAGTGCTTCTGACTGAATTACTGTGCGCTGGATCAGGCTCTCACATTTTTCTCCTTCACACGTCAGCATGCCGGACTTCACCAACCCTCCAACTGTTACTGCTGTTTGCATTTCCAGCAGAGCTCTGGCAGAGTCGTGCGTTTCAGCTGTTCAAAGGTGCTTCAGTCACAACGCGCTGTATCATGTATTTAGATGGAAACTAGCTGCTAACTTCCTGCTGACTTCCGTTAAGCTCCGTAAATCCTCTTCATCACAGATGCTGAAGGTTAAACTTCACTGTAAAAGCTACACCGGAGCAGGAGGAATCTGGACTGTCTCATTCCCAGTGAGTCCTCAGAGTTTGTTTGATTTGGGGAATTTGAAGGAAGATTTGGACCTGAAGAGGAATAATTACATCAGACTAAGAAAATCCCATCAACTTTTCAGCTGACCTCACCTCCACACAGCTGGCCACACCTACAGGTGTGTGTTGCCCTGCGCTGCAGACCAGATCAGCTTCCTGAATATCATCACCACACACAGAGGGAGGTGTGTGTGTGTGTGTGTGTGGTGTTTGACGTCAGCAAACAGTGTGACAAAGATTTATTGTTTTGCCGAGCTGTCACGGCGCATGCCGCAGCGTGTCTGTGTGTTTATGTGTGTGTCATCATCACACAGCTACCTGCTAATTCAGTGATACAAAGCCAAAGTGACGGTGTAATTGATGTTCCAGTGAGCGACTGCAGAACAGCTCTTTACTGAGCACATCACTGAGTGTGTGTGTGTGCGTGTGTGTGTGTGCGTGTGTGTGTGCGTGCGTGTGTGCGTGTGTGTGTGTGTGTGTGTGAATGAGTGACAGATTAAAGGGCAGCACCAAGCACAAAGAAAGAAACAAAGTGAATCTTTTCCCATTTTTCTTGAAATAATTAGTGTTGTCATCATTAATTAAAGTCTCCTTGGCAGCGTGCAGACCTGAGCTAAGAGGGAGGACAGAGACGGCAGAACTGCACTGACATTTCAAGGAAATGTCAGTTACTGTAACAGGCCGTGTGCCTGTTGTTTTCTTTCATTTTCCTGCGAGCTGAGCACACCGCAGGAGGACGAAGAGCTGCAGCTGAAGTCCAGTGTGCAGCACGAGGGTTACTTCATGATCTGTTTCATCTGCAGCACTCGTGAACACTGGGTCGTGGATTTTAATAACCTGTTTGCCCAGTGCACAAACTCTAGTGGAGAATACTAAATTATCATTAGGTGAATGCTTGTTTTGGAACACAGCCGCAGGTCAAAGAGACAAAAATTACATTTCTGTGGAACAACATGCCACTGCTTAGTTTAAGGAGTGTTTCCAGGTTTTTACACATGGGCCACCCACCTGCTGCTTCAATACTTTTAATTGTGAACAGCATCCATTAAACAAATATGTAAGACCACTTTCTTGCAATTGTGCACGATTGTTAAAATTAGAAAAATCCTTTCTCAGACTGATGCTGAGAAGCTAATCCATGCATTTATTACTTCTAGGCTGGACTATTGTAATTCATTATTAACAGCTTGTCCTAAAAGCTCCCTGAAAAGCCTTCAGCTGATCCAAAATGCTGCAGCTAGAGTACTGACAGGGACTAGAAAGAGAGAGCACATTTCTCCCATATTGGCTTCACTTCGTTGGCTCCCTGTTAGATCTAGAATAGAAATCCTTCTGCTCACATACAAGGCTTTGAATAATCAGGCACCATCTTATCTTAAAGACCTCATAGTACCGTATCATCCCAGTAGAGCACTTCGCTCTCAGACTGCTGGATTACTTGTGGTTCCTAGGATACTTAAGAGTAGAATGGGAGGCAGAGCCTTCAGCTTTCAGGCCCCTCTTCTGTGGAACCAGCTCCCAGTTTGGGTTCAGGAGACAGACACCCTCTCTATTTTTAAGCTACAGAGCTGCAGTCAGACTAATATGACTAACATGACTGTTTGTACTGTGAAGATGGAGGATGAAATGTTCCTGATGGTGAGAGACAAACCATCATATGACAAATCATATGACAGGAAGAGGACGTCAAAAACGGACCAAACTTCAGCCAAGAGAATGTCTGAGACGATCCATCCACAGCATGAGGTCAGTCATTGACCTGCTGGTTTGGATTACTGCTGTCCTCGGCTGCACGTCCACACTGAGAGGCAGTCTTCCCTGAAGAGGTCAAAGATTTGGTGTCTGAACACTGAATAGTTGTATCTAAAACCACAGGAGGCAAAGATCTAGAGCATGTTAAAAAGACGAGAGCTTCACCCAACTGAGGACACCTGGAGACGCAGACGAGGTCAGAGCACACATTAATATACAAAAAACAAACAACCTTCGTCTGGAAACTCATCTTTACACCTTGCCCAGCTGTCAGTCACCTCAGTGTGTTTTCCCTAACGAGCCGCCTCCTTTAACCCATCCTGAAAGAGGAGCCCCCCCCCACACACACACACACACCTTTCTGTCTGATAATGTGTGTGTTTGGCAGTCAGCATCCACTTAATTAGGCCCAACGCTGCCCCCTAGATGATCAATTAGCATGACGCTTAATTGGACAAATGAACACAGTTTGTAATTGACCAAATTAACAGCTGACTCTAAAGGCTGGTGTTTCTGCCTCGGTGGACGAGGCACAAGTGTGTGTGTGTGTGTGCGTGTGTGTCTGAGATTCAGTGGAAAAGAGAAAGCAGCAAGTGGTTGTTGCTAGGCATCCAGACTCGTCCTCTGTATGTCATTTAGGCTGTAATTTCCTGAGCTCAGGTCTAATGGACTTCATTGGAACAAACAGACAGCTGAAGGACAGACCGTCGCAGAGACACGGACGACCTGCAGGAGGAGTGCCTTTTAATAATCATGCCTAATAATCTGTCACATTTTTCATATAGAGGCGATGCCGCTCTGCTGTCAGGGGACAAACCCGAATGCATCGCACACTCGACGCTGACGTCCACCGACAAACCGGCAACGAGGAGCACCGAACATCCTGATCACAGTCAGCTGACCCAGCGTCCAGGTCGTCAGACAGTAACACCTTTAAAGGCCAATATCACAGCGTGCTTCACAACAAAAATGCTGAAACATTAGAGCAGGTAACTGCAGTTACTGTCCAACTGCTTGGTCTCGACAGCTCATTCAGCTTTCAATCAGCTGCAAAGGTTTAGACTCGATAATGGAGGGGACAGCCCAGTTCCTGTCTCAGGTGTGGAAAACTTCCATATTAAAAGTGAAATAATTGATTGAATCAGTCCCAGACATGATTTGTCCTTTGGAGAACAGAGCTGTTAGCCCAAAGATGGTGTCAGCTGTGTAGACATCTGCAGTCTTAGATGTGAAACATCTTAGAGCAAAACATGATCCGAGAGTCGGGAGGGGCAGAGAAGGATGCAGAGAAGGAGCAGGTCATGTTTGGGGACAGCGAGGCAGTGCTGAGGTCTGTGGTGGGAGTGACAGTTGGGCTGAAGGTGGTGGTGATGGACAGGCTGACTGATGAGGTCAGGCAGCAGTTTTTTTATGTTATTAATTTGCACGTTTAAAAACAACAGCTGTTGGCCAAAGTGCTGCACGTCTAAACATACATAAAACATAAGGTAATGTGACAGATCGAATCAAATCAATTTTATTTATACAGCGCCAATTCACAACAGTCGCCTCAAGGCGCTTTGTATTGTAGGTAAAGACCCAACAATACTGCAGAGAAATGCTGCGACCGGTTGGGGCTGAGGGGAGAGAGAGAGGACAAAAAACATGCTGTGGAAGAGACACAGAGAATGATTAAACAGAGTGAAGTATGAACAGAGTAAAAATATGGTGGGTAAAAAGAAACAGTGCA
>VUQK01008124.1:10006-34253 GCA_015106715.1 Bujurquina vittata | reverse complement strand
TGGCCTCGGCTGGCCCGGACGCTCAGCTTCTGCATGATGATTGGATGATCTGTCTGAGGCTGAATCACTTTTTGATTGACAGCAGAATGAGCGAATCAGCGATCTTTTGGTGTAAACATCTGCATTTTTTAATTTTCATTCTGTTCTGCGTTGAACCGGAGACTTTCCTAATCCTCTTAGCGGCATTTTCTTTGTCTTGTTTATTAGTGGCAACGATTGGAGCTACATCTGCAGGTTTAGAGAGGAGCTTCTACTGTTTAAAGCGGCTCAAGTCTTACACCAGCAACACCATGGGCCAAAGCCGTTTAAGCAGCCTAGCTCTGCTGGCCATTGAGAGGACACTAGTCAAGTCCCTGGAAAAGACGCCTTGTTGGTACGACAGGGTCACAGATCCTTTTCCTGAAAAGGAACGAAGGGTAGAATTTACGTATAAATAAACCAACACATTTTATTTTTTTTCATATATATTTATTCTTTTTTTTTTGTGAACATATTTCAACCCAAAAGCTCAGTAGCACAGTCTACAAAATTTTATTTATTTATTTATTTTTTCGACACATTTTATGATGTAGGCCGAAATTGAGCTTCCCCTCCTTGAAAGACCAGCATCCGCCACTGGTGCAAACATACATGGAAATACAATACTGTAGATGGGACAAACAGATTTTATACATTTCTATTAAACTTGAAGGTCAATATTTGGTATGATCACCTTTATTCTTCAACACAACCTGAACTCTCTGAGGCAGCTTTCTTGTCATTTCTTCAAGTAGTCTTCAGGAATAGTTTTCCGGGCGTTTTGAAGGACATTCAAAACTCTTATTGGGATGACGGCTGCATTTTGTTACATTCTCTGTAACAATTATCCCACACTGCTTCAGTAATGTAGGGGTCTGGGCTCTGGGGAGGCCAATCCATGGCTGCTAGTGTTCTATTATTTTCTATCCAGGTATGCTTTTACTGCACTGGCAGTGTGTTTGGGATTGTTGTCATGCTGAAAAATGAAGCTGTTGCCAGTCAGAGGCTTTCCAGATGGTGTTGCATGGTGGATCAAAATCTGATGGAACATTTTTTGCATTCATAATTGCATCAGTTTGAACAAGATCTCCAACATCACTGGCTGAAATGCAGTCCCAAACCATGACAGAGCCTCTACTCTGGATTAAAGATGTTTGTGGAGACATACAGTGTTCAAATATTTCAAGACTTTGAGCATGATATTTATGGGACAGTATAAGTGGAATGACAGCTAAATGGAAAGGCGGGTTTAGAGTCTCTTTCCTAATCTCGTTTTGTTCTGTCCATTATCTACAGAGTATAAATTTAACCATCCTCCATCATTTCTGCTATGTTCTATTTTTCCATTTTAGGATGAGTTTTACCAGCAGTTACAGGCCATCAGACAGCCATGGCATATTCCCAGTGACACAGACAGCGATATCTTGGACCCTCCAGAACAGGATAAGAGTGAGTGGCTTTTCTAGCTCTGCCTTCCTTCTTTTTTCTGTCTGTTGGGGTTTTTTTTTTGGTCTTTTTTTTAGTTGTTGTTTCTTTCCCCCTTCACAGTGGAGCTCAGTTACTGGGAGTTTTTCAAAAGCTCTCATTTGCACGATTTAGAATTCTGTCCCTCTAATGTTTTTACCTTTCCACAGATTTTTTTTCTTTTCTTTGTGAGACACGAGGTTCATTTCATCACTGCACAGTCACTTTACCACAATGAATTAATGTTGCATTAAATTGGCAATAGAAACTTATTCCTTGTAAAAAATCTGCAATGGCACAAAATGGCTGACTCATGAAAATTTCCATATTTCATTGCTGGGTGAAATCCTGGAGAGGTTCTGAAAGGCTGGGATGTTGTCATGTACAGTTTCCTTTCCTGGCACCTGAAAGAGATATATCTTTATCAAAATCCAACGCATAGACATGATTTTTTTTTCTTTCTTACTTGAAAGTCATAAATCCAGTCAAAGTAATGGCCTGGCTTGGATATAGTACAGTGTGTTACTCTGGCTTTGAACATGGCAGAATTAAATCAGACCTCCTTGAAAGTTCTGGTCCATAAATCAAATGAGTGTATGTGGTGGTATGGTCTGATAATGACATGCTCGCCAGAGTGAAACTAAGTACTTTTCAGTTCACCGTGATCCGCTCAGAAACTGTCAAAGTTATACTGCCTTTGGACTGATTAGCATATGGATAAATGTCTTTGCTCCTGAGAGACTTTGGTAAGAATTCACTTGTGTAGCTGCACTAAATGACAAATCAGTTATGAAAACATTATATATTTCTGCAGAACACGTTGTTTTAGGGTTTGCTGTATAGAAGAAGCAACTTTCAGCTGATCATTTATTCACATGGGGTCGCCACAGTGGGCAGCTCCACATGTTTGATTTGGCAGTTTTTTTTTATGCTGGATACCCTTCCATATGCAACCCCAAAGGGATTTGGGGTTGCTTGCACTACAATATAGAGCCACTCAGTAGGACTTCCTAATATCTATCCTGATGGAGAGACTGAAATAAGGCCATAGGGTCAAGGAAAACCAGCAGGGTTTAATTCATTGAGCATGAATATACTCTCTGAAGGTTTCCTGACAGCAAATGAAATGGATAACAAAATGACAAAATCATGAACTAGCCCATGCAAACTGAAAGAATCATTCTCTGGGGAAACATGAATATGCTCAGTACATTTAAAACATTACAAATAATTCTCCTTGGGCCATTTAAAACCAGACAAAATTTGATGGAATCTTTTCCCTTAGTTTTTGAGACATCTAATGGATCGACATGTTTGTCAAGGGGAAATCATGACCTGATCAATTTCCCAAACCAAATTCCACGCTGTCCTTTCTCGCATTTGTCAAGGCTTCTCGAGCCTGTACTGGATGTACAGAGTGCTGCAGACCGGCATTGCCAACATTTAGGTCCTGTGACTACTTAGCCAAAAATAAGATGCTTCCAATTTATGAATGAGTTAAATGGTAAAAGACAACATTCGGAATTGAACTAAGATCTGTTTTCTCAGCAAACAAAGAATCATCGGCTACTCAAACTGAAAATGAAGTGCATGTGGGACTTAAAAAGACAGCTTTCATTGATGTTATGAAACAGGAATTCAAGTCAAACAAAAGATCAAGCAGGCGAATGGTTGTCACATGGAAATATAACTCTTCTCACAATTTCCTCTAGAGGGCTGTTGTTTTGCCAAATGTGTATCTTGCACAATAAATGGATGAATTTTCCTAATAGCCCCTGGGGGCCTGCTCTAAGCCTTGGCAGTAATAACGGCCAGCTGAGAAAGGATATGAACCACATATTGAATTAGACGTGGCTCAGACAGGGGAGAGAGAGACTGACAGAGAAAAAGAGCCACAAGACGTGACAAAGCACTTTCTGGCGTGAGAGAGGACCCACAGGGACTGTTCACTGAAATCTGGTTTGTGTGCCTTTGCGTATGTGCATGTGAGCGATTGTATTAGTCAGTGTAAGGCATTAAAATAGTTTTCCGAGAGCACTTTTGCCCTCTTTATCCGATCGCCCAGTGTTTTCCTGGGAATTTCTTGACCTATGAAATAATACTGTTAAACAGTAGCTGCACTGACAGCTAAACACAGCTAAGATTTTTTAAAAATCACTACCTACAAACAAAGCAAGAAGCAAAGAAATCTTCTGTTGTTTGCTTATTTAGGAATTCTTTCTCTATATAATACAGTAAAATCCATAACTTTTATATGTTATTCTGTAACCTTCCACAATGGGTTAAAAATACATGGAATAATGGTGTTAGAGTCTCTGTCTACCAACACCACTCCAGCTAACTTGGGCCCAATCATTTTGGTTATTTGTGCACAAAATTTTAAGCATAAAAAATATTAGAAAGCAAGTGATTTCCCTCCTATTTTCATTCTGTGCACTAAGCAAAACTAGCCAGCTGCTGGCTGTAGCTTTAGAGTAAAGTTATAGTTTAAATGAATAAGAATAAGCCTAGTCCTAGACTAAAAGAAAACAATGAAGATCTCCAGTTTTTAGTCCAAGACCCACGCCTGGGAAATGGTGTCTGGTGTATGTGTTCAGTAAATGGGTAATGCAGTCGCCATTACTGCTAAACGAGCTCAGCACCAAGCTGCTATGGACAACCTCACTGCCAGCTTTTTCACCGTATAGTTGAACATAGCACCCGCATATGGGCTGCAGTTCTGCCTGTTTTATCCAGTCTCAAACAAGAGACCTTTTCATGCATGGATTTTTATTCAGATTAATGTTAATAAAAATTCTGTCAAAGCCACAGAAAAGTAATGGAAATATATTTGTAAAAATGCCTGCTAACCCAGGATTATGGCCCTCTTATTGTAACTTGCAGCACTACATCAAATAAACTCATTTCCCAAAATGTTGAACTATTTCTGGTGCGCCATCGTGGCTGTGCTACATGACACATTTTCTGTCTTTCTTTCACAGGTGGTTCACGAGATGCCAATAAGAGATCTGTGTTTTCAGGTGAGAATCTGAGCAGGTAGATGTTAACCGAAAGAGAAAGACTCCCTTCATAATGTGTTGCATAATTTGGTCATTGATTGCAAACTACATTGAGCTCTGCTACAGTATCGGCTTCAATCTGAGGTTCAGTGTCTCTGAGTGAGATCATTTTTAGAGCCGCAGTTTTTTACCCAAATAACTACCAGTGGGTGAGTTGCTGCATAAGCCTCCACCTTCATTTACAGTCCATTCAGTTACCGTCACAGGCTAAATGGAGGGCACAGCGGCTCCCAAATGTGATTGGTGGAGGCTGCCTGTGCGTGGAGACGGGGGAACTCTGTTGCCCAATTCCATTAAGTCACTTGGGTTGTGAGTTTACACGCAGCAGACAGCGTCAAGTCACAGCGTCAACATTTGGGAGAAGGAGAAAGTCTGTCTGGTTTGAGGTTGTCTGCGGTTCTCCTTCTTGTGGCTCCGGAGGTGCCCACAGCTCCCAGTGTCAGTGTGCCAGTCTGGAGGCAGATCTGAGAGCAGGCTGCTGCTGCTGCTTGGCTATCAGAGAGGCCAGAGCATTGCCACAGCAACCAAACTCAAAGCTCGCCGCTCTCCCACAACTCTTCCATATTGTGAAATATGGTCATTGGAACCTCCACTGGGCAGCACTAAGTCTTATTTTCCACCTCATGTTTGTCTATGACATGCTCAAATATTAAACGGCTGTTTCAAAGTAATTGCCCCAGTTATTATTCTTATTAGCGGTTTAAATGTGTCTGATTTTGGTTTCTAGGAGACTGATGTTTTTGTCTTTCATTTTTCACAGGCCTATAGTGATGAAGACCAGAGACACTGATCCAATCAAACTATTATGCAAACCGCTGGACATTTTGAATATGTGAATATACAATTATTTTTATAATTCATAGACAGGAGAGTAAAAAGATTGTATACTTTTTCACTGATATTTCATAGACATTGTACTGTAACTGTATGATAAAATGTGAAAATATTACATCAGAGTATGGAATATGCCATTTATTTTTGTTTGCTCTATAGCATGCTGTTGAAATTCTACATGGAGTCCAGAAAACAGATGCATTTTGTTTGTTGATAAACTCTTTTTCTAGGCCTGTGGCATTTTCACACTGTCAGGGCAGCACACCTATGCTAGGAAAGTGTTTATTAAATGCATCGTTGAATGATTTTTTTGGTTTGTTTTTTTAAAAGATGGCAAATTTGCAAGTTGTTAAGGGTATACATGGAATGCTGTTATATTAATTAAAATGATTTGGTGCACTTGTTCTATTTTCGACCCCTGTGTATCACACCTTGTTCTTTATTGCTGTTTCATTCAGCGCTTTCTGAATTTCAACTTTAAAAAAAAGCCTGAAAGTGGAGTTTTCACCCCCTGAAGCTCGAGGCAGTTTTGTTTGAAATTTTTCCTAGAAATAGGCCAAAGTGGAAAAGAAACAAAAACAACTTGGCCTCGATGGATGAGGCACTTGGGAGAATTTTGAAACGCAATATGCCTCCTTGTCCCCATCACCAGGTCAAGTGAGTTCTTAAAAATTCCAGGAAATAATTTTGTTTTTATTCCTTTCAAATCAATCCTTTAAAAAAGGAGCGTAAAACACATCCTCACAGTGATTCAGCAAAGCCTTATGGTATTGAAGCGGTCCTGAAAATTCCACCAAATATGAGTCCACAGAAATGAAGAACAACATCCATTATGTTCATAGCCCTACTTTGTTTTTCGTTTTGTGTGCCACGCTTGGCAACCTTTGAAAGGTTGTGCCAGATACGGCCTGGTCCCCGTGTAAGGACCTCCAGGGTGGATAGAGCTTAACTCAAAACTTAAACTACCCAACATGTACTATTATATAGACGTCCTGTTTTAATCCAGTCTTTCCCCATAAATGCCAGCATCTAACTTAGTGTTTCTTACATGCACAGAGGTACTGCACTGCACAGACACATGACCATTGCCACACTGTCTCTGTTTTCCTGGGCACTAGCTAGTTAAACTGTGGCTGGCTGAGTGTTAAATAGACAACGTCAGCTCCAGAGACAGACACACCACGGACACAGCCTTCAGTCTGACAGTCTGATCCCTTCAGTCAAACGCCGCTGACTTTTGTGGTAATGTACACCAAGCAATGCCAGCTTTCGAGCCCGTCCCTTGGGATGTGGTTACAAACTACTCAGATCTCCAGCCTCATTTCACAATGCCCGATTCCTGTAAAAGGGATGTGTAAGAAGACTAATCACTCTAAAACCTCATCCTGTAAAACACAGCGTGTGAATTAATGCCCTGTGCATTCTAGCACATTGTGCGCTCTTTGGAAAGGGGATGTGGTTTTTGCAGATCTGTGGAAAAATTTCAGGACATGGCATAATTAACTCACAGTGGTGCCTCGATACAATCTTTATAACACCATAAACAATATTTTCCTAAGAGAGAAAGGAAATGTATCGCTTTGCATGTTTCAATTTTCATATTTCATATTCCATTTTCCCTATGTTGAAAAAACATTTGGGAATGTGACTGCCGACTGTTCTTGTTCCACTGATCACCGGCATGTTAACTCCGTTTATACTATCAATATTTTCTCTTGAGTTCATGTGTCTCCTCCAGGCTTTCATATGTCATGTCAGCCAAATATCAAGGCATGAGGAGTTCTGGAAAAAGGCAAGACACTCTAAGATCAGGACTTCAATTACTGCCACAGATGTCGCAAAAAATAAGCACTCTGATCCTTTCTCCTCTGCTTTTGATATTTGCCAGCATCTCAGTATGTAAAATTACCAACACACTTTCTCTGTATAGCATCATATTTCAGATTGCGGCTATACGATTACCACAAAGACCGTTGTGATTGTACGGCATTAAATTGACAAACAGAGAGAGATGGAATTCCCTATCATTAATACATCTTTCTGGAATATGAAACCCTCAGTATCTTAAAGTGTGTGTATTGTGCAGGCTTTATACATCAGGCCCAAAGCAACTATAAGGGCCACCCAGGAATAGCAACAGCCATCAGTGTACTTACCCTGAGATCCGGACCACCATCAATGGTCAGCAGGCTGACCCGTGTCTTAATTTACAACTGAACAGACTGGGAATTATCTTGACATACAGCACAAATAAATCAATGGTGGGTGGGAGGTAAGCTTTGAAGGCATACAGAGTAATTTGTTGTTCATAATGTTCCAATATCATGAGAATGTCCTACAGTACATGGGGAAAACTAGCAGGATGTGTTTTTGTGTGCATAGAAAGACTGTGTGTGTGTGTGCGTGCAGGTTGGTAAAACTGCAAGGCTTTTTTGCTGTTATAAACGATAGGAACCCAATGTTCAAATCTTGCAACATTTTCTAATCAGTTTAAATACATTCAGTTTTCCACAGCTAAACACTTTTTGAACTTTTATGTGAAGAGGAAGAAATCTGAATAAGGATAAGTAAGTAGTGCTCCACTCTACACTACCGCTACACGTGGTAGGCTATAATTATGGAGAAGCTCCATATTAAACCCTGTTTGTGAGGACTCCCCAGCAGAATCACCCAGGGAGGTTTATGTGGGTCCTTTTTATGGTAACTGTAATTTAAAACATAATCATCAATCTGGATTTTGTTTTCTGTGTTCATTGAAGTGAACTGCCTGTTCTCACAGAACTAATAAAAATCAGCCCCTGCCGGTCTTTAACTGTTTACTACTTCAAGTCTGTCATCGCAGTGGACGTGCTGTCATTTGAAGCTGAGGTAGGAATTTTGGCCCGCTACTGCAGGCCCAATTCACTTTGTTTTCTAAAAAATCTAGAGCAATAAACTCTCCTAGCTGCAATAAAAGCAACAACAAACAATGAAAGTCTGACCCCATCATTGTTTGTAGAGCAGAACATGAGTTCACATGTTGACAGGACTTACTGCTTTCTGCACGCACAGCCAGAATTGTTTTGCACACTGGTGTGTTATTACTACAATATCAAGAACTTATTGCATCAGCCTTGCAACATTTGGGATTTTTTTTAAGCAATCAATAAACTTAAAAAACAAATCTTGCTAGTAACGTGTTGGACCCCCTTTTGCCTTTGGAGCTGCCTTATTTCTTCATGGCACAGATTCAACAAGGTGCTGAAAACATTCCTCTCAGATTTTGGTCCATAATGACACAACTGCTGCAGATTTGTCAGCTCCACATCCATGATGTGAGTTTTGTGACACGGTGTGTTGTCCTGCTGGAAGCAACCATCAGGAGATGGGTATACTGTGGTCATAAATGGATGGACATAGTCAGCAACAATCCTCAGGCAGGCTGTGGCTTTTAAATTATGCTCAGTTAGTACTAAGGGGCCAAAAGTGTGCCAGTAAAATTCACCAGCAGAGGCCTGAACTGTTGATGCAAGGCAGGATGAATCCAGGCTGTCATATTACGTATGCCAAATTCTGACCCTACCATCTGAATGTTGCAGCAGAAATTGAGACTCATCAGACCAGGCAATGTTTTTCCAATGGTCTGCTGTCCAGTGTTAGTAGCCCTGCAAACTGTAGCCTCAGTTTCCTGTTCCTAGTGACAGGAGTGGCACCCATTGTGGCCTTCTGCTGCTGGAGTCTATCTGCTTTAAGGTTTAACTGTGCACTCAGAGATGCTCTTGTGCATCCCTCACAGTCTGCCCATTCTTCTCTGACTTCTGGGATCAAAAAGGGATTTTCATCCAGAGATCTGCTGCTCACTTGATATTTTCTCTTTTTCAGACCCATTCTGATGCCCGGTTTGAACTTCAGCAGACAGTCTTGATTTGAACACCAAAAAATCTGATTGTTAATGATATTATTATCAATCAGATTTATTGGCGTTAAAGCTGCTTATGATGCGCAGGTTCCAATGAATAATTTAAAATAAGGAATAAAATAGAGCATCATCAAGCAAAATCTTTCTTCTTCCGCTTCTTATCAAAGCAGGGGCGGTGTCATCTAATTAAATTGTTAACAGGTTTGCAGAAATCACGGGGTTTTTTTTGTTTGTTTCAAACTGTCTCGAAATTCCCTCAAAAACAAGAATATCAAATTTAAATACCTATGATTATAATTTAATTGGAATAAATATTGTGTATTGCAGTCAACTTAGTTCACTTATTCAAACGTCATCGGCGGAAAAAAGTCGGTAACGGAGGAAATCATGATCAGCGATCCCACAGAGACACGTTCAAGATGAAGACGGTTCGAAGGTAAGTTAGGTTAATTGGTTTGCTTTTATAAATGCTATTTTATATTTTCTTGTGAGTTATTTGACTTTGACCTTGGTTTTATACCTCCAGCTTTGGGAAGTATGTCGCTGTTCTCTGTACACTCAGGCTATTATTTAATATTGTTGCTTGATAATAGCGTCGATGGCCGTCCTTTATTTGTGCGGTAGGCTATACTGTAGGTCCACGCGTTAGCTAGACAGCTTAAATCACTTCAGTATTTAATTTGAGCTATTGCCTCAGGCAGCTGAATATAAATAGCCTTTGACCATCCTTAGCCCAACACTGCAAACCAGAAGATATCCATCATTGTTGTGTGGCTAGTTGAGGCTGTTGGGTTTGGCCGGGCTCCTGGAGCGTTGATGGACATACTGCCTGTATTAAAGTGTGATGTTGTTTCTAGCTAACATCTTCAGCTGTTTGCCGTGGCAGATTATTGCCCCCTCCCCAAACAACTTTAAATGATAGCAAAAGAGCCATTAGTTTAATCAGGTTTTTCTGCTCCCCCCATACAGATCAAAGTTGCGGTCTAAATTTTTATGATTAACAACATGGAAGTGACTCACCTCCTTTAGTGCTGTTTGTAAAAAGAAGAAGAAAAAAGATCCCTATCAAGATTTGCAAATGCTTGCATGGCCCACTGGAACAACATCTATTTAATGTTTTGTTTAAAAGAAAATCCAGATGGACTAGTGAGGGATTACAAAGTGGACAGATAAACAGAAATGCTGTTGTGATCTCTGGCTGAGTGCGAGGCTTTTCTGTCAAATCTCCATAAGAATCACCCACTCAGGAGATTACCCCTGTACTTTACTGTGGCTCAACGGTGAAACCTCACTGTGTGAGAACAGTAGTCTGAGCTGTCATGTCTGTATCTCCCTTTTTCTTTTTTTACAGACAAATTTATGATTCTTCTCCCTGCCTGTGACGTGGTCAGTATCCAGATGCTTGGGGATCTTTTCAAAGGCTGAGGTGTGTGTGTGCGTGCGTGCGTGTGTGTGTGTGTTACACACTTGTGGTGAGTGAGGCTTAGACCTGGATCGGATGACTCATCCAAACTCAGTGTCTGTCTCTGGGTCAAGGAAATCTTAGAATCGTGGTGCACCGTGTGTTGGAAATGTTTGGTTTGTTTGAGCGGATTGAAATAGAATATTGTGGCAGAGACACAAACAAAGGGTTAACCTGACTATATGTAAACTTACTGTTGAGGTAGCTGACAGTAGGTAGTCTCCAAAGCTCCCTTCAGCACCTTCAGTGCCTTGGTTATATAGTACTTGGGTTTTGTTTCACTATCATGTTCTCAAACAAGCCCTCCTGCTCCCTTCTCCTTTGTGTTTTTTACATATAAAGTTGCAGTGAATTTATTGAGCTTGCACATGGCCTTTTACTCGAGCTGTGATTTATTGCCCATTCTCAAAGCGTTTGTTCTAATTGTCTGCCAGGACACTTTATTTTTGCATTTTCTCCCATTTATCAAAGCCTTCTGCTTTGTGTGGTATTTAAAATAACAATTTTGCCAGCGTGAGTATTTTATTTTTATTTGTTTAGTTTTTGTCATGAACGAGCCTTTTGTGACAGTTTCTTCATTATGGAAGTTGTTTAGGTTTTCGTCGGAGTATCTTCGAACATTTAGCCACTGCCTTCGGTAAATGTCATCCTGTTTGCACACAGGCAGATGGCCGACAGATTGGTGCATCGTTGTTTGCAACAATAAGAGATTTCCATGGAGCAATAACAATCTTAGAAAATGTCACGGCATATGGCACTGTGCAATTATAATTCTTTTCAGATACAATGACCCCTGAAGGAATAAAAATAAAAAGGATCTTGTGGCCATTTATTATAATTATAATTATCATTTTCTTTTCTTTTAAATGGAACTCTGTGTGGCGCAATGGATGAATCTGGGGTGGAAAGAGGTCAGATTCTTTGTTTTTCCTCCCAGTGTTGTAGATAAATGAAAGCACATGATGTCATCTGCACATTCACTGATTTGCTCTACAGCAAATCTTTAACGTAAATACATCAAAAAAATATTACTTTCTTATTCGGGAGGGATGGTTATCTTAATCCAGATGCTTTGCACTCATGTTTCCATGTCCACATCATATTCCATTGCCTATCAAATATGATCACAGCCACCATCTTCCATGAGATGCTAATTGTATTTGTCTTCAAGTCAAGCCATTGTCATGTTTCTGTTTTCCTTTGCTGATGAGAGGTGGTAAATATTTAGGATGTTAGCAGGAGAGAATTTGGGATGAACTGGCAGTGCACTGTCAGGTCCAGAAATAATGTGGCCTTTTGTATAATGAGGAGTGACTGTTTGTGTAAACTTGAGACCCCCCCTCCCCCCCTTTTTTAATCACTTTGGGCACATTTGCGGCTTTATATGTCTACACTCAGAATTGATCATAAACCACCGCCATATGAAATTTGCCTTCTTAAACAATATTTGAGGGTCCATTTCCTGTGCAGAAGTATTTATTTTGAAATGATTTATGAAAATTACAATGTTGGAAGTATTACTCGCAGAATCTTGCTCCTTCCCTCCCCTTTTTTCTCTAATTAAATCTTTTTAACACTTAAGCAGTCACAAGATCCCCTGCTCTTAACTTCTTAATACAGAAGCTGAGTAAGTGGGTGAAATAATACTGAACCTTTTCTTTATCAGATGCTCATAAATAATAGTAATATGCGTGGTTATATTCTGTCAAATTAGGTAAAATAGAGTGAGAGATTCAAACTGTATATATTTGTCTCTGTAGCTACACCAGAAGTCCTGACACATCCTGACACATTGGCTGTTTTCATCAGAAAACAGCTGCTGTGTTCCCAGATTGAAAATACATTATGCAAAAGACAGTTTGACAGAAGCATGAAGTGGGAAGGGGCCGTGGACTTCCTTTTTCTGTACCTCTGATGGCCTTTACTCAGTACTCATGGGTCAGACTGCACCCATTTTCACACTCGACCTTCATTTTCTGCTACACACCTGTAAAGTTTTGTGACCGCATGTTGCAGAGTTACACTGCAGCGTGGATAAAACTGTCTACAAAGACATTTGCTTGTCCAGAAAGCTTCCCAAGTACTCAAAACTGCCTTTGTGGTCTCTGGGATCAGATTTTTGCTGTGGTGACATGGAGAGACGCACTGACTGACTGACTCAGAAGATAAAAAACAATGTTGGTCATGCTGTCACAGCTGGTAATCATTTGATTTGGTAATAAGGGCTCTTTTGTAGTGTTCCTGTTATTTTATCAGCTCTCCGTGGGATGGTTTTCCATGCAGGAAAAGGGTGGAGGAGGAATAAATGATGATGCCGTAACTGACCGGTCAGATGAGGGTTAGCTGCGTGATTAGCTCTATTCAAGAATTTGTGAAAGCCTGACCCTGGGAGGACAGAAAATGTCTGTAATAATGCCAAAAAGCTGCATTACACCTGCTGCCTTCTCTCTCCTTTCTTCTTTTCTTTATTCTCCTCCCTAAAATGTGATAGCTTTGTTGGCAAGTTTTTCAGAAATGTCCTTCTTGTGCATACAGTGCATGTCATCCACATGCATTCATTTTCATTTAAGGTTCACTGGCTTGTAGGTAACAACAGGAGAAATGGCAAAAAAAAAACTGATTAATTGTCACTATGTGAGTAACATTGCAAGTGTTTGGTTCTCTTCATTCCCAATCACCAAGATGACGCCGTTTCCCCTCATCAAAGACATGTGCTGCCAAGAGTCTGATGTCAACTTCCCAGCAATGCAGTTCGAAATGGAATTATTTAGGGGTCATGATACATTAGCTAGGTTTGGCTGAATTGGAACATGATGGACGTATTGGAACATGAACAAGTCACATTCGTTGTGATGAAGTTTGTCATGATTTGCTTAGGATGTTGAGAGTCTCAAGATACAAAGAAGATGAATCCCCTGCACGATGGAGTTAGGGTGAAATTCTTTCTGACTCATAAGTGTTTTTGCTCTGGCGGCACAAAGTGCTTTCCAGTTTCTGGGTTTCAGTTTCATGATTTTGAACAAAGAATGATTTGATGTTCATACCAGCTGTCCCAGCGCATTTGTTTTTCACTGTAAGCGGAGCTTAAAATCTTGATTTGATTTAGTGCTATTTTAATCTCCAGGTTGCAATATTTATCCAAATTAAACAAGTCTGAAACCTCAATAAGTGACTTTTAAACCGCAGGGATAGAGTTGACTTAAAAGAAAATTTAACTTTAAAAGGTTACACAGCAGGTAGGCTACCTCAAACTCTGACTTTGGATAAGTTTTGCAGCCACACAGTGTTTAGCGTCCTATTAAGCAGAGACCACAAAGATTCAGAACCATAGGTGGAAAAAAAAAAAAGTATAATGTTGTAAAATGCCGTAACCCACAAGTATGATCTATACAATATGTACTGTAGTGAAGGCATGCGAGCAGATGTAATAGTAAATGATCTCACTGGTGTCGGCGCAAGAACGAACATGAATATAAAAAGGATTTATTGGGTAAGAGCGAAACTCCTTTTTTGTACTGTTGTAGAAACATGATGACTTGGTATAAGGAGCACATCCACTAGTCGTTTTAAAGTCCTATAGCATAAGACGTTTTGAGTGGCCTGCCTACTTTATCATTTACAGGCTTTAAAAATCCCGTGACCAATGCCTGATAATGATCCACTTCTTCAAGTGTACATCAACAACTTAAAAGAGAAACCTATCAAATTATTCAGTCTAAGACTGAACATGAGTCAAACTGCTGATGACTCCTGTGCACCTCAGTTCTCCTTTCTTATGGTTCCCATCACAGGATCAGCACTCTGAGTCCTCCTTTGTCTTTTGCATCATGTCAGTGGGACAGGAGCTGCCTATAGAGTTCCCCTTGGCTTTGGCTCATTTTAAAGAGAGATCAGTGAATGAATGAAGGGAAATCATTGATAACCAAGCAATTTAACTGTTCCTCCATGATGTCAGTAACAAGTTTAGCTCATAGTTGGACTTCAGTTTATGGATATAGTGCATTGAAGTTTAATAGTCTTTTAAGTCAAGGCCAAACAATGAGGGGTTTGGGGCTGATACCAGTTACTCTGATGTATTTCCATGCTGAGAGGGGTCTGGGCTTTGCCAACAGTTTTGAGGGAGAAAAGAAAGAAGTGTAGCTCGAGAAAAGAGAGAGCGGGGGGTGGGAATGACTGTTGATGAATGTGTCTTGCCAGCAGCTGTGGTCTTTTTGCCTCAAATTAGCTAATAGATGCCTGGAGTGAAGATTCCTGAACTGTACCATCCATCCACAAGAGGGCACAGATGATGTTGCTGTATTGCCTCCCCCTAGAGTGTTTCTGCTGATACGTCTAGTGGGTCGGACACTTCATCTTATGCTTCAGGCTGGCACAGTTAATAATCTAGATTTATTGTTACTGTTGTAGGTGGTTGGCTGTTGTTCTTTTTTCTTTTTTACCAAAGTGGTCGACGGCACAGTAAAAAGTTTACTTGGGCTTTAGGAAATTGCTAATTTTTAAACCAATTTCAGGGGACTAATAGATCAGTAACAATTACCGTATGTACTCAATTGATCATTTAATCAGTTATCAGAAGAGGGTGCCTCTTCCAAACAGATGCAAATTTTAAGGGAGAATCTTATGCAGGACCTTTTTGTATTTAGAGCGCTCTCACCGCTTTCTGTGTTTCAGCTTGGCTTTATAGGAGGACACAAAAATATTTAAGCCTAGCATATTTGTTTGTGTGTTCCAAGTTTCTTTGATTGATGATGAGATTCTTGACTAAATAAAATTACTTTGATATGTGTTTCTCTTGAGGACAATTAGTGAAACTGTTCTTGTAGCTCCTCAGTTGCTCATCAGAAGTCTGGATTTGTACTTGCAGTTTTAGTGGTGTGAATTTTCAAAGACGTCACTTGGAAAGCCCTCAGAAGTTTACACATCTACAATGTTTTTTTTTCTTCCTCGTGACAGGGCTGCGTGCTTTGCTGAACAGCCTATGACGCATTACTGTGCAGTGATTATAATGATATCACCTATCCTTTAGTGCTGGATGTCAGATGTTGACACCGAAGAGCAGGCTGGGCTTGATTTACAGGAGCATGTGGTCTGGGCTGCTGTTTGTCCTTGCAGTTGGTGTGCTGTTACAAAGCCTTAGACTTTTTAGATGGCCCCATATGGTGCAAAAGGCATTTGAAGTTGTCTTACTGTGGCTGGAGTTTGGTTTGAAATGAAAAGTGGAATGAATTATTTGTTCTAGGGATGGGACTTTTTTTGTGTGTGTGTGTGTGTGTGTCCCAGCTGATGTCAAAAACAATAATCTTTCAAGCTGAAATTGGGGCTTGAATTTATGTCTTCTAAATAATGCTAAAACGTATTCTTATCCATCATGTTTTTCATTAGAGTGCATTTTTGAATTGGTTTGTTGTCCTTGTGCCTTCATTTCTCTGTTATGTGTTGTTAGAAATGCTGAATGCTGTAAATGCGGTACTATTAGCCTCCATGTCCTCATAAACCTAATTGATACCTAAGGCTAGCAGTGAAGTGTAAACAGACAGGCAGCTGGCGAGACAGCCATGTGTCATGGATGGAACAGCCACCCAGCCCATAATGTATTGCAGTTTGGATTGTTCACTCCCTCTTCTGTGGCTGTCAGGGCAGAACTCAGGCGTGGATACGACCACATAAAAGAAATATTTGTCCAATCTGTCCAAGCAAACTCCCCGATTGAGGACTGAACTTTCCCATCGCATTGCTCTGTGTCTGTGTGGCATGTAATTGAAAGAGGAATAATGCTTTGAACTGAGCAGGAGGCAGCCTTTGAATTTAAAATCAGTTGTGAAGTGTAATGGCCACTTACAGTCTATGCACCTGTAATGTGAAATGTCTGGCAAATTTATTTACTAATTTTTAATCAACACAAGTGTCTCTGTGTTGTCAAAGGTGCTTTTTCTTCTCAACAAAGTGAAGTTTCATGGATCATACTTGATTCATATTTATCTGCAAATCTTTAACATTTAATTTAATACACCGCACAAAAGTATTTTAAAGCCTTTGAAATTAAGCCAAATCTTTATGTCTGGCCAATGATTACCATATGCAAACTTCAAATGCATGCCCATAGTTTAAAGCTTGCTGCTTCAACAATGTTTCTCAGAATGCTGTGGCCCATAGATCTCTCTGCTGTTCAGAAACCATCAGTGTCTTCAGGCTTCCCAGACAGCTTTGCTACCAGTGTCACAAAGAGCCCCGGAAGTCTTTTTCTGTTTGTGACTACAAAAGCGTTTACCTCTCAGTTCATGAGAGGGTGTTAGGTTTGCTGTCAAGAACTTTGATTTGTGTGTGTGCGTGTCTGTGTTGACTCCGATGGTTTGCCAGTGTGAAGTGAAAAGAGTTGCCAGGGTGGTGAAAGCATGCTGTTTGCTCATGTCCTGACCTGCAGAATGGATGAGGACACAGAATAGATTTCTCTTTGGTGGACTTTTCTTCTGACCTAGCCTCTCTGTGTTTGGAGAGACATGGAAACCCCAGCTGAAATGGACAGGCATCTTATTGAATGAGGGAAGACTTAGGGCTTTCACCAAAGTTGGTGTGAATAGGATGGAAGAGGCGGGTAGCGAAAGTAGGGGGTAGGAGGGGTTGTTAGGATGAGGTCAGTTTAAAGTGAATGGTCCATGCTGTCATCAGTTATTCTTTCTATAATGACTTTGGGTCAGAAAACACATTTTTTGGTGAATATGGTCATGAGCTTCATTACTGTGTGCCTAGAATATGTGGTGGAGCGATATCAAATGGTGGTCTGCACCATAGTTGTGTGATGCAACCTGGGCGAGTCTGGGATTTGTCCTCTTAGGCAGTATCATAAAACTTCAAAGCCTGGACCTAAGAATTCATCTGGGTTTATTTCTCTACATGCACAGTACGGCTGCTGTAGTTGTGAATGCATCAGAGATATTCACAGAACAGCAGCACATTTTAAAACCTGGATATAGCATGCATCTCACAAATTGCATCCAAGAAGCACACCTAATGTGGGGGGCAACCTTATAGATTAAGGAGCTAGTTTCAGCTTACATCATTGCCTTGTTTGCGCTCTGCCTTTGAGCAGTCTGCAAATAATTCCTCTACTAAGTTATTGAGTTCACAAATGTCAGGATCTTGTCCTATAATGAGGGCAAAATTGGGGTGGGGGTGGGCGGTATGGATCCCACATGCAACTGATACTTGCTAACAGGTGTAGCACAACCAGGGGTGAAAGGTCAATGAAGTTTTAAAGGCAGTACCAGTCTGGAATTGCTTCTAGTAATGCATTAGTTGGACAAAAGGAGCAACTGACAAAGGTAGTGGTATCTGTCTTGAAGTATGATTTTTCTTCATCAGCAAATACAGTTACACACATGTGCATGTGCACAGGTGGCTCCTGTTATGGGATTCACAAGACTGGGTTTGTCCATAAAATATAGGCACTTGTACTGTGGAACATCACTTGATATCAAGGAGAGCACATATGATACAGCAGGTATGCTCAGGAAAGGCAGTTTGGCACTCCATCAACAAGCAGCTAGGCTGTTCTTGTGGTCCAACCTTGAGTATCAACTCTGCACAGAGGTCATCCTCATGGCTCAAATGAGAAGGCCTCCCTAAGTACTGAAAATTGTCCATTAGACATTTAATGGGAGAATGTTGTGTTCACAGCAGTTGAGACTGCATTTCGAGACAGTGCTAGGGAGTAAAGTTTGCCTTCCCCCATGCAGTTGCCTGCCGTGCCTCATCACATGCTGCCTCTCTCATTGTTGTGATAGTGTAACAAGAAACCAACTCTGAGTTAAAATGAGTAATACACATCTTTACAGCTTCAACAATGGATATTCTCTCTCACACACACACGCACGCACACACACACACACAGTGTCAAATAAGTAAAGCTAAAAGCAGACAAACACATTTTGCACTTTCCTTTCTTTAGTGATTAAATTAAGAATCAAGATAAAAATTTTGAATTGATCTTAAATAGGGCTGCGACGATTAGTCGACATTGTTGACCATAATCGACAATAAAAAAAATAGTTGACGACAAATTTAATTGTCGATTATAGTAGTTTTTTATTACTCGTGATTTTTTTTAACGGAGTCGCCTTCCTGTTCGTCTGTCTCTGGCGGGCATGTTTAGTCATGTAGCTGAAATTATGCCAACTTTGTTTTACAGATAAAGGTTGATAAAGGCCGAAGCGAGGCCCGGGGATGGGAGCGGAGGGAGCAGGTAGGCAGGCTCTGTGTTTAAGCGAAGTTCGGGGGGTGGAGGGTGGAGTCAAAGCAGGGTCTCGGCGAAGTTCTTCTCGTTCTTCATTCATTTCCTATGGAACTTGTGCGATATGGCAACAATCGCTTTGCAAAGGTTCCATAGGAAATGAATGGAGAGCGAACAACATCGCTCCCCGTGTGTTGAGGACTGAACACGGCAACATCCGAGGATTTTGCTGTTACTTGTCGCTCTTTGGGGACAAAAAAAAGGTCACTACCGGGGTTTTAAAATCCGCTAAGTTGGCAACACTGAGCCCAACCAAGGTCCAGTTGTTTTTCCGGGTTTGTTCCCACTGTCTACACTAACCGTGCGAGAACTGCCACCAAGGCTGCTACCTTATGCTAAATGTAAAAGCTGATAGGTAAATAAGTGCCATTTCATAATTATGTGATTCTTAGTCTGATTAGGCAATTAATCGTTTCAATAGTCGATGACTAATCGATTTATGAAAATGGTCATTAGTTGCAGCCCTAATCTTGAATGAGAATAATCTAAACAAATTCCGAGTCCAAATTCCTCATTCCTTATAAATTTGCAAAACCTATCAGCACTGCAGATCACTCAGTACCTCCCCCACAGTTGCGTGAACATGTGGCTACAGATGTACAAATGTAGTCTTTCTTGTTTAAAACGCTGCTACTTAGAATTACATTTGACAGCACAGGTAACACAGGCTAGACGTTGGTTAGACATAGAGGAACAGAACTTTGTTTCAGTAGCACAGAACGGGCACATTAACATCAGGTTAAACCAACATTAGGAATGAGAAGGGGCCAAGATCATTGGAGACAGAGAGGGGGTGAGCACACTAGGCAGGGTCAGGTTACATGTTGTCAACCCCAGACTTGCCCTGAGCCTGTCAGAGAGGCAGAGGGTAAAAGAGTAGGGTGAAGACAAGGAGAAAGAAAATTGATGAGTGAAACATTTTGACACACAGGCTCAATAGGCGCTATTCAGCTAGAGACTGTTTCCTGCTTTAGGTCGTACAGTAGGAGAGGCGAGTCAGAAGTGATGTCTATATTAGAACTGTTTCAAACCACAAACAAGAATTAAATTCTTTTTAAAAAGTTGCATTTGTTGTATCTTTTTTCTGCCAATATATTTCATTAGTCTTTTGAACAGTCAAAACAAAAGCTAAGAAACCAACAAATTAAAAAAAAATTAAGATTGTTCTTTTTTTAAAATCTTGTTTGGTAGTATTCATGTGTGTTCTTCTGGATGCAATTGAAATCAAAGAAAAATGGCTTTGGGTCCGCTGGAGACTCTTTAGTGAGTTATGAATTAAAAAAAAAAATGAAAATTTATAGCGTTGAGGACTGGGACTCATAGCACAAGCTGGGTCCCAGTCCTCTAGGATTTTAATTTCCAAATTTTCAGTCTATGCATTAATTATATGAACTCTTTGAACAGGAAGTATTGTGTTAGTGATTTATTGTAGCGCTCTCTATTCAGCATAGGGTTGTCTGTGGCCCGGATGTGACATCATGCAGGGAGGTAGACCCAGTGCTGGGTCAAGCCCTAGTGGGACCAACAGGAGACTCATTAGTTAGTGTGAGAAAGTTAACTGTGGAGAGTAGCAAAAATATGGGTGGAGCAACCTCTCCACCCCACACTCTCCCACCATCCCTGTTTTCCACCAGCTGGCTAACAGATGGAAGGACCTGTTGGCCAAAAAAGTGAAGGGATAGATGGAAATGAGGGCAAGAAGGGAGGGGGGAGTAAGTGACACACCAATGATGAGCAAATTTACGAATGCTCAAATCAGAGCTTGCATAGCAGTTATATCTCCTCCCCCTCAGTGTGGGGGATGTGCCAGTTGTATGTGTGTATAGAGGTGACATTTGGCTGGGGTCGCTGCTTGGGTTATGTAATGTTAGCATTTGGTGTGTTTGTTTATCAGGCTTGCAAAATAGAGGAAGTCAGATTGTGCGGGGGAAGGTGATGAGTATGTCCTCAGATGAGAGCGAGAGTAGGTAGCTGTACAACTCGCCGGGCTGATGTGTGTGTGTGTGTGTGTTTGCATTAGTGGCCCTACTCCTATTTACCTTTCAGAGAGGAAACCAGTGGGTGTGGTGGGATCAACAGGGACTTGTCCTCCTAAATTTATACAAACACCACCACCTCAGATTGACTAAGACTTTGCCCTGTTGTGTTATTGAAAATGATATTTTTAAGCTCTGTATGTGTTAATGAGTATGAGCCTTTTAAGATGTGTGCACAGGTGGTCGCAAAGGAAAAAGAAGTGGACTCCCAGTTTAACTGCTTTTTCTGGTGGTCTTTTTATTCAATAGATTGTACCTTTTTAAAATCATGTTTATTTTATTTTTTTTAAATGTAATAGTTTTGCTGTTATTTTATAATGTATATCATAAAACCCATTTATTTTTGGTTTACTGTGAACAGGCCTTGAAATGGAATCACTTCATTTTTGGCTTTTGAGAGCCTGCCTATCTATATTTTTCTAAATTAAATGACAAGTTTCAAACAGCTGAAAAAACATTTTCAAGGCTCATGCACGTGTTTTATCTACACTGTTAAAATAAACCTGCTGTCATTAACTGAGAGACCTCTAGCACATGGCATGTGTGTTTGCAATGTGAGGCACTGTGTGGCAGTATGTTAACATGTCTTTCTCATTAGTTTAAACATAAATACCAATACCAGGTAAAAACAGAGTTTGTATAATTCTAAAGAGCTTGAAAGTTAATATTTGGTATGACCACCTTTGTTATTCAAAACATTCTGAACTCTTTCCTGTCATTTCTTTAAGTAGTCTTCAGGAATAGTTCTCCAGGTGTCTTGAAGGACAACCTCTTCTTTGTATGTTGGCTGCCTTTTGTTCAGTTCTGCCAGGATTATCCCATACTGCTTCAATAATGTTGGGGTTTGGGTGCCTGGGTGGCTCAGTAGTGAAGCAGGGCACCACATACATATGCTGCGTTGCAGTGTGGGCGTCGGAGGTTTGAGTCCCAGCCAGTCGCCAATTTGCCCGCCGTGCCTCATCAAAAGCTTCCCCATATCTTCCCCCTATTTCCTCTCTCTCGCTACTGTCAAAAATAAAAAATGTTGAGGTCCCGTTTTTGAGGATCCATGACAGGTGGTGGTCACTTTTTTTTTTTTATAATTCCAACAATTTTGACAAGGTCTCCAACACCAGTGGCTGAAAAAATAAAGTCCCAAACCATGACAAAGCCTCCACTGTGCTTTACAGATGGCTGTAGGCACTCACTGTACTTCTCTCCTGCTAAAATTGAAAATGATTTGAACCAAAAATGTCACATTTGAATCCATCACTCCATAAGACACGTCGTCATTGATTCTCCCGGTTTCCTTTCCTTACTGTAAATATGGCTTCTTAACACCCACCCATTAGACCATTTCTGATGAAGCTTCACTGAACAGCAGATCTCAGGTCCTGTGTCAGGTCCTTGCTGGATTTTGTTTCCTGTTCCAAAAGCATGTGACTTTCAGATGCAGCTCAACAGTAAACAGTTTCCTCAAATTTTTTTGAGCACACGCTGCACACGCCGTTCAGAGATGTGCCATGTTTTTGGCTTGGGAATCACCTTGTTGATGCAAAAATACAGTTTTATGTATCAAACAGTTTTATCTTCTTTTTTTTTGTAGATTTGTTTAAAGAAATGTGAAAAAATTGTGTTTGTGCAACAGGCTGTTAGTCAAAAAGTGATTAACGATACAAACGTCTTCTTGAGTTGTCTGGTATGGGTAGACACAACACTGGTTCACCCTTCAGTTAGGTGTCAGTTTTATATGTTTAAATGATTCATAGGTCAGTGTTACGTGGCTTAACAAACAAAAAGGTATTCCTCTAAAAATGGTCAGATACAAACCAGCAAATGTGGGTGGGGTGGGGTGACTTAAACATTATCGACCTTGACCCTTAATCAGGATCTGTTCCCTCTGTGAATAATGTGTTCTTTATTATCCATTTGTATAATTTACAGTCAGCTATCCACTTTTACAACAGTGTAAATGACAGTTCCTGTCATTACTGTATCTTTGTCAAAGCCTTCACTTCCTCTTTCCCACCCTCTTCTCCACCTCCTACCTTGTTGTCTGCTGCACCTTCTTTACAACCCACAACTGTAAAATGCTAATTTGGCCGCCTGCTGTCTGAGTTTTTTTGGCAGCTGAAAGTCTGACCTGGCTGGGAGAGGTTAGGAGTAGGTGAGGGACAAATGCTCTTCAGTTCATTGACTGCGAGACAATGCTCGTCTCAGGACTCACTCCAGGAATTTCCTGTTCTCCTCCACTATGTTTTGTACAGAATCGGATCCCTGTCACAGGGCTAACAGATCCTCTGCTGTTGTCGGCTTTAAGGGAATTGGTCCCAAAAGCTAGACGTCACCTGGCTGGCTCTGAAAAATCAGACTGAATATAGCTCTGTCTTAAGGGCCACACTTCTCTGCATCTTTCTTTATTGCCATCTGCTCTAAAGGACATTCTTGGAAAATTTAATAGTGTAAGAAACATGCTTGACTTGAAGTTCTGAATACCTCGTTGAACAGCCAGGAATGTTTAAGTGAGCGTGCTTTTATTCTCTGTAAAGTTTGGGCATAAAGATGGATGGCATCCTGTTGGGTTGATTGACCCACTCATGTGTGGCACTTGAATGCCTTGTGCTAAATGTGTTATTTGTTTTTTAGTACTTTACAATGCACTCACTGGGTTTATGTCTGTCTGAACAGTCTTTTTTTGAAGTTAACCCCCAGAGAATGTGCTAAAGTAAACTGTTATGCTCCTATGCATCCTTAGGGAGTCCCCATAAACCCAAACTCCCCTCACAACTGAAATCCCCTTGTCTCTTGTAGTGGAACTGTGAGTGGAAAATTGCAGGGCATTTGGTAAGCATTCAAGGCTTGTTTTTGTTAGGTGTCGAGTCTTTTATACTTTGTGATTGACCTACACACTCTGCTCAGTTAGAGATTATAGATGGCTGCTGTTCATACGTTTGAGGCATTGCAAAAGTTCTTTGTGTTTTATGTTTTCATCATGTTCATCCAGTCACAACTACTATGTCTGTAGACCTATAAAACCTTTTAATTAGGCCAAGGTGGTAAAAGTTGTAGGTGACAATGTGGAAAATGTCTTGGTATTCTCAGCAGCCACAATTTCACAAAACTGATGTTTGTGCTTATGTAAAAAACTTTATAAAAAAGGCATTATAACAAACTGGAATCTTTATAATGAACCAAACATAAAATTTTAAA
>VUQK01008123.1:2559-16830 GCA_015106715.1 Bujurquina vittata | reverse complement strand
TTTTTTGTCCGCCTGTTTTCAGCACACCATCCGGCACTAGGCACGCGCTGAAACGACGGGGCTCGTTCTCTGTGTCGTTAGGATGTCATGACGTTGAGTGGTAGACGAGAGCCCCGTCATCAGTAGCAGCGGTAACACCTCGCAGCACAGGCTGGGAAGCCTTACTATCAACACGTTTTCCTCCGCTGCCTGCAGAGAAACATGAAAACCTTACAGAGATGTTCGTCCGTGTCTTTATGTGGCAAAAAATGTTCAAAAAGAGACAAAACACAGGTTCACGCTCGTCTCCCATCTTCCACACACAGCTGTAAACCCTTTGCTTGCAAACTGTACGCAACACAAAGCTCCCGCAGCGAGCGCCAAACCTTCATCTCCCAGTTTTCTTTGGGTAATCGTTAGGATCTTAATTTGCCTGCAGATTTGCTAAAAAAAGAAAAGAGGAATAAGAAAAAAAAAAGGTGAAATTTGTAGTTCTTGTGGTGAATGGAAAAATGCACTAAGTTAATCAGAGGTTTAACATATTAGTAACACTGTATATTGTTCATATGAGTTTTTCTTTTGTATTTATTTTGTATACAGATCTTTATCGCTGTCTTTGGCTGGAAATCTTTTTTTTTATTTATAGCAGGGGTGTCTTTTTCTTTCTTTTTTCCCCTTTTTTATAGATTATTATTTATGGAGGGTAATTTAAATGTAATAAAAAGCATACTTGTCTCTAAGTGTATGAATAAGACCAGGACTCTGTCTTCTGCTGTCTTGCTTACAGCTGTGAAGTAACCCCCCCCAAAAAAAAAAAAACAGCAAAAATAAAATATTGGAATGGGGTTTTTTTTTTTTTACACCTTTATTTGGATAGAAGTGTAGAAAAGTACAGTTTAGCCTCAAGTACCTCCAGACCTATTAGTCTGTCTGGTTGCTTTCTGTAACTATAGAAACTGTCTCATCATTGATTTGATTATTCCTTCAAATCATGTTTAAGGACTGGTTTAATCTCAGCTTTCCAGTCTCCAGTTGAATCCTACTTGATTTTCCTCTCATCGCGCAGACAGCAGCAGACACACACGCCTGTCTTATGGTGAAATGATCCTCGTAAACTTTGTGCTTTAATTTCTGTCTCACTGTCTCTGTTTGCACATGTTTCAGTTCAGCCTGAAAGGCGACTTTTCTTTCTTTTTTTCTTACCCTGTTAAGCAGGTCACAGATCTGCCGCCAACTTAGTGTTTTGAGGAACATGACGTGCCTTTTTGTGGTTTGACTTTGGTTCTGCTTCAGTGTGACGACTGTCGGTGGTTCCTGATAGGGTCACTTTAACCTGTTATACGTGTTTACTCCTGCAAGATCCAAATCAGTTTATCAGTCAGAACTAAAATTATAAAAAAGGAACACATCAGCTTATGTTTACCAGTCGAGCTCGGCGGTGGATTTTTGGCTGTAATTCGATTAACCAGCTGAGTAATCAGTAATAAGAGGAATCGGATGACCGCGGCGCATGTAGAACAAAGGGGGGTGTTGTCTGATTTTTAATGCCTTAAACTGATTACTCACAGTGATCTGTTGTCTTTCTAAATGTCATCTCAGCACATGTGACAAATACACGAGTGGGTTCAGGCTCTAAGAAAGAAACTGTGGCTTTTAAACTTTCATGAAACACATCTGCTTCATATTTCTCAACTTCAGATGATATTTAAAAAGACAACAACAGTGAATTAGTGCAACTTGGTAGTTTACACACTGGGTCCTGCCAAAAAAACTAGTTGCAGGTGCAGCAGGACATGCATACAAAAGGAGGCGCACTGACATGCTCATCAGTGAATTATGAACTGTCACAGTGCACTGTTGGACAATAAATATTGGAGCAATAATCAGCTGCTTCTCTGGTGTCAGACTCCATTTGTCTCAAAGTGCAGCTGCTCCTCATTTCTTTCTGCTCTGCAGCCCCACATGGACGAGCTCTCCCCCTCCTGGAGGTTCTGGTTAGAATGGCTCTTCAGTTTGAAAGTGGCTCTCCAGAGCAGAACGAGCTCTTAATGTCACCATGTGCAGTCTAGAAGGAGTTGGAGAACATCTGACTGTGTGTCCGGAGGCAGCTGAGGTCACAGGAGTGACCTGGGAAAGATGAGACAGGAAGGGCCAGCTGTTTGGCAGTGACTTTCAGAGTAAGTGGAGGGGGCTTGTGAGCTAGTAAATCCATCTGGATGGTGTTCTTCTTCTCGGAGAATTAATTTATTTTTATTTTAACTTCTAAGATGTGGGCTGCCCATGCAAGTAAAGCCTTGTGTCTGGGAAGCACCGAATATACCGGCATTTAGAGTGCGTTTGTGTGTCTGACACGCACACACACCTTTTATATCCACTACACCTGTGAAGCTTTGTGACTTCACATTTAAACCTGTCACAGTTCTCAAACCTCCTTTGCAGCAGTCCCACTATAGCAGGTATGGCCAGCACATTTCACCTTGATGACAAATGCACACAAGCACACACTGACTCACAAGATGATTACTGCACGGCTATGTTATTGCAGCTGTCCAATGCAGGCTCTGTGGTTAGCAGTGCTTATTGAAACAGGAGGACAGGGCAGACTGAGTAGCCGGTGGGCCTGTATCGTTGCTGGAGCAATCAGGTCACTGATGGTTTTGGTCTTTTTACGAATAAAAAAGTAGAATATCACCAGCGTTTAAAGCTCGTACACATCTGAGACGCTCCAGTTCACGCAGTCATTTTTCAGTGAACAGCCAAACGTTTTGAACCCTTCAGTGTTGCTTCTTAATAGCCACGACTTTGAGCCCCACTTACGTGAGCAGCTAAAACCGGTTTTGTTGCAGCCTTATTTCTTTTCTGCCAGTCAGGCTCATTGGAACCTCTGACCCGCTCATCTGTTTGGAGCCATCAGCGAAGCTTGGACACAACGACTCGCCATATCATCTCTGTCGACCTCAGCGCTGAATGTCTACATTGTATCAGAAGTCTGTTACTCGCACAAATATTTGTTTCCAAAACTTGCTTGAAGCTCTCAGTTAAGAGTCCAGTGTCAGAAACCCCAGAGCGGCCATGACTGCGGTCCAAGCAGTGAGAAGTGAATAACGCAACGACATGACAATTTTTTTCTGTTTGTTTTTGTTTTCACAGTTCTTGACGAGTAAGAGGGATACAACTTTATTTTTAAATAAACCTTTTTTCTGTGACAAATGGCTCAGACTCTGGTTTTACATCACAACTATACAGAGTATTTACACAGACACACAACTGTACTGTCAGCAGGCTGAGCAGCAGCTCCAGTGTTTGTCAACCACAAAGCTAAAGAAAACCGAGCCAGCATGGAGGTAAATGTGTCTGTGTTTGGGACGTTTTAAATACAGGAAACAATTTCTTACAAGCTTAATATTTTTTTTTTTAACATTGTGGGCTTTCCTGTGATCTACACGTGCTGTTGTGCACACAGATTTTAGACACACATGTATCTCCAAATGCTCAGAACAGAATTGATCCCTTATTTGTATTAAAATAAATCCAACCAAACAGCACAGTCACATATTGGTCATAAAAACTATTATCACAGCACAGTGTGTACATTCAGTTACAGTCACTGCAGCGAGCACAGACTGAGGAAAATGTGTGAAATATGGAAAACAGATCAAGTCACACAAACACTGATCAGCAAAATTAAGGCTTTAGGATGGAGAGGAGCTGTTATACAAAGTCCTGCATGATGATGATGATGATGATGGCTAGAAAATGAAAGCTTCCTTATGTGTATCTAAATATCAGAATAAAACCCAAAAACAGGATCTGCTGCCATCACAACTGAATCACAACTGGCAAAATGTGCTCAGGCAGAAATGAATGAGCAAGTGACTAACACAAATCCTCTTAATGACGGCACCATTACTTCATGTCAGCATCCTTCACCTGCCTGAAAATGTATCCCTCGCCCTTTTAAATAAATCAAAAAACAAACCGCTGCTCAGCATAAGAGAGGACACATGTTGACTCTATAAATAGTGACTCATCTAATGTCCAAACCCATCACTGTTCTGTGTGTGTGTGTGTGTGTGTTTGTGTGATAGAGACTTAATGAGATGTAGTATTTCTTTCATTTAGGCTGCTCTAAAAACAACCTACAGCCTCTACTGCGACCTCCTGGATGTTTGTAGGACTAAGAGCTCTGAGTTCATTACAGCAAAGGAGCTCACAGAGACCCTAACACCGCTCTAACTGAACCCAGTAACTAGTCTCAGTCCTGGCGGTGGAGTCGTCCTCTCAACTATTAGGAAGCAGAAACGTGCACTAATGTGAGAACCAGCAGGCTGCTGTCCTGAGCTCAGCCTCAACTCACAGAGGGACTTCTTCATTCTTAGGGGCTCAGATGTGGCCATGCATGCAGCAGCCACCTGTTAATGCATTCAAAGCTGTGCTTCTTCCAGTATGCACACAACCCCCCCTTCACTAATCACAGACTTTACTGGACACAACAATAATCCAGCTCCTTTTGTGTCAGAGGAGGTGGTTTGCACCAACCACGCTAAATCTCAGAAGCCTCCAAGGAGGACCCATTCCCATGGTGAAAACCCTGGAGTTACCGGGATAAGCCCAGACCCTGCTGCAGCGTTCAAGCCTCCAGTGAACTGAATCAGCCTCTCATTCTTTCAAATAAGCTAAGATTTGCTCCTCCAGCAGCAGCACCAGCCTCACAGGTCACTTAAAGCCCGGGCTGTTTGTAATACTTGACAAATATTGTGACCCTGTCCGTATTAAAGTGCAAAAACTCAACTGAGGCCCGATTTTACAGAACCAGACTGAGCTGAACAGCAACTGAACTTAAGCTGAGCTTAAGAGTGCCCGTGTACATATGGCGAGGGCGTAACCGACAAATATTTCCCACCACATTCGCCTCCTCTTTTGATTGGCTGATGCAGCGCATGCTCAGGTATAAATCTGAGTCTGTGTCACATGGCGGAGCTGATGCCGATCGGTATGCATTAGCTGTAATGAGCTCTTTGACCTTTACGTGTGTCTTGTGTTCAATTTTGTCTCAGGGGTCAGAGTTCAAACAGCTACCGTTTGTTAGATGAACATTCTCATGTAATGACCCCTATTTTCTAAGTTCCTCTGTTGGACAGTAGATGGCGTGATTTGTGAAGGTTACAAGTGATTTTCCTGGGCGGTGCGCTGGCTGTTTTGTGTTTCTTCTTTCTGCTCCAGGACTGCACGCTGGTGCTGGAATGATGCTGTTGAAATATTGTAAACAGCAACTCGCACATCACTGAGCCTTTCAGAGTGTGTGTGTCTTTGTGTGAGTGTGCGTGCTTATGTACCTGCTCCCTGTGCCAAATGGGCATTTTATTGATATATATCCTCTCTCTAGTCATAAAAAGGTAAACACCATTAATACTCCACTGCTACATCAGCTACATCAATCAGTTTGACCGGCTTGTGCTGCAACACTTTAAAGCACAGCTGAGCCAAGGCCTCGAGGAACCACGGGGAAAAAAAGCTGATCTGTAGTGAAGGGATGTCGCCCTGTAACCGAGGTACTGAACACCAGCTAGCTGGACAAAGAAATCTGCTTTTATGAAGTTAGGAGCTCTCTGCGTCCATGAAACGCTGCAGTACAAGCTGTCTACCTGCCTCTGTTATCCTCGCTCCTTAAATATGGAGGCATGAAAAAGCAGGCTGCGCTTTGACTGGTGAACATGTTATATGTACATTAAACTGTAAAACATTAAAAAGGTGCCACTGATGCTGTCATCTTCCATTTGAGCTCTGAATGGGAGGACTGGACAGACAAAGACGCCTTCACTGGCACCACGAGGACTGATCCTGATTGTTTGTGGAGTGCCTCTGCAGCCCCCATCCTGTCAGTCACCTCAGTCGGCACTCCCAAACCCCGCCGTCTGTGATCCGTCACTCAAAGCGCTCATAGTTCCTGGTTTGTCGGACCCGGGGGACCATGTCCAGGAGCAGCCTGCAGCACAGAAAACAGAGAAGCAAACTTTGATCCATTTAATGGTACTTGTGGGCGTCTCGGTTCAGCACTGTGCTTAAACATGAAGTCGTTTTTGGGGGTTCGGGTGTTGCTCAAGGCAGAAAATCTCACTGCATCAGCACAGACAGAAACCTTCAGACTAAATTTGGAGTTTAAGAGAAACCGCCTCCACCCCTACCAGCTGTTAGAATGCTAATTCTCGAGCTTTGAGATCTGGTGAGCATGATGCAGAATTTCAAGCTTTAAACACATCACTTCTTCATTTTGTCATTGTTTGAGCTATCTTGAAACACCACCAGGTACTCAGTCAAAACCAACCCGCCTCCACCCCAGCTCCTCCTTTCATGCTATATTTGACATATTCAGTGTCATATCTGTGGACGTTTGCCTGCAATATCAACAATTATCTCCATGATACCAAATGGAAAGTATGCCACCTTTCACCAAGTACCAACCACTTACTTAACTCCATAGGCGAGGATGATCAGACCTATGAGGACACCTATTGTTCCATCCAGGTACCACACCTTGGGTTCGTGCTTGAAGACTTCAGCACTAATGAGGATGGAGAAGCCCATGATTCCCCCCACCAGTGAGTTGAATCCTGGAAAGAGACAGCAAACGTCCAGCGCACTGTTGCTTAAAAGTTAGCTGATGGGGGCTTTGAGGGATCAGAGGTCAGCTCTCAGAAACCTGTTAGGATGCCAGTGGATGTGTGACATGTGGCAGATGCTTGAACTGACTCTGATTCTTGTGAAAGACACAATTTAATGCCATTACTAAGAAAGCTGAGCAATAAGAGAACATTTGCAAGTTCTTTAGATATTAGCCTTCTATGGCTGCTGTATCTGAGCATGTGTGCACCTACCATCAGTGATGAGAGCTCGGCTTGTCAGCACTTTGCCGAGCATATACTTAATCACAGCCAATATGACGCACACCAAGCCGCTGACAATGGACACGCTGAACAGGAAGTCATCCTGTGAGAAAAGCACAGAGACACAGTGGGGTTCGTCATCCACTTTAAAAGTGCAGCACTGTTTCATAACACTTCTTTAATTATTACTATCAGCTCGGAACATGAAATTTTACCAAGCAGCAACCTCCAGGTCTAAATGAAGTGTCAAAAACTGCACTTTCTCTAATGTCCACTTGATGCTGGCTTCAAAAGTGACTCAGGTTCAGTTACAAAATTAACTAATTTACAGCCTGAACAGCTAATTGTCTCCTTTATAACAGCACAAAACACGCACAAAAGTATGTAAACATGTAAAGCTAAGCTCTGGTGGACTTGTTCTACGGTAGGTCACAAAGGGTTCAAGTGCGGAGATCAGAAACCAACTTCAGAATGGTTATGTCCATCCTTTATATACAGTCTATGGCCTTTACCAGAACCTGTAAGTCCTTTAGGGTTTCTTTTACTACTCACTAAATCAGAACACCAGCTCATACAGTGCTATATCTTTATTTATAGAATGGAAGCCCAACCAATACGTCACTGTGTACCAGTCCCTACAATATATAAGACTCTTAATTCAAAGACTGTTGACCAGATCCCTGTGATCCCACGACAGCATACAACTCGGGACTGAAGGTGCTTCACGTTCCAATCCATTCAGGTTATTTAGAAAAGTCCTATTTCAGTGCTACATCACATTTCCATCCACATGCTCACGTCCAACTGTGTATCCAATAACAACTACATCACTAACTTATTTTCTCACTTAACTGATCAATCCAGGTGTTGTTAGTGGCGGTGTCTGCCTACCAAAACAGCAGAGATGCTACCACTAACAAACCTTACACCCCCACAATCATCATCTCTTCATCAGCTCCCCTCAGCATCATTTACCTCCAGTAATGGCCCAAAAACATTCTTCATTGCTCCCCATAGCTCTTATGTAATTGCTTTTCCTGACAAATCTTTTTCTGATTAGTGTAGAGTCTCAGATTAACTGGTCCATCCTGATGGATCCTTTTTGTTTTCAAAAGTGTAAAGATCACTTTGTTGTTGCATCTATTTTGAGGGCCACATCACTAAATGCCTGAAACGCAAATACACAAAGGATGGATGGAGGGGGAAAGATGGATTAGAGAAGAGAAACGGGAGCTGCAGAGCACTCGGCGTCTCTGCAGCAACATTAATATTGCACTATGGCCTTGGAGCCATGAAAAGCTACTTTGGCAAGCTCACAGACATCATAGAGGAGATGGAGAGAAAACCTCGGCATGCTGGATGGACCTGAGTCAACGCTGTGACTCAGGTTTGAAACTAAAATCTAAATTGCGCGTCTTCAACAAGTGCAACAAGAAGAAATCTGTCCCATCCGAATTAGATATGCACACTTTAAAATTAGTACAGTTTAAACGAAATATATGAAATTATATTTAGTATTATATAAAATATTATATATAAATATTATATAAACCTATTCAAACCAGATTTAGAGACGTGTTTGCAATGTGTTGTGCATAGACTGTATGTAAAGACTGTATGTATGGCAGTAGCCACTGTGTCATCACCCAGTGGTTAGTGAAGCCTCGAGCTGAGTTTTTTCAGCATCACCATCTTGGCATTTTGAAAATGAGATGCGGACATGACGGAGAAATGAAGGGACGCTGCACGCTCATTGGGTCAATCACAAGGCAAGCCCACCTGAAATCATACCCTGCTTTATCCTCCTTTTTGACTTTAATTGGGATCATTCATAAAGAATTAAATTTATGTTTGATTCTGTAAAATTTGAACCTTGCAAATGAGACCCTAAACTCATCAGAAGAGGATAAAGTCAACCAGTTATTTTCCCATAGACTTCTTTCTGCAGCAAATATAAACAAAGCAGGTTTATCACACTTCTGTACTGGTTTTGTTTTTCAGATCCAGAATCTACTTCTATATACAGTCTATGCCAATGCATTACATTTATCAGTGCAATAAGCACATTTAGGTATTGATATACCAAGGCGCTGGAAGTGAAAACTGCATTTTTTTATTGAATGAAAGCATTTTTCAAGGTACTCAAAGACACTTTACAATTCCATGCACTATTCACTCGGTGGTGGTAAGCTACTAATGTAGCCACAGCCGCCCTGGGGCAGTCTGATAGAAGCATGGCTGCCAATTCATGCCTACGGCCCCTCCGACCAACGCCTAACACATTCACACTTAGGCAATGTGGCCGAATGACAGTATGCCCTCAGACAGGAACTCGAACCAGCGACCCTCCAGTTGCAAGGTGAGCACCTACCCACTGCGCCACCCACACTGTACCAAGTGAGGTACAGATCACTTATTTATTCTGGAAGGTCCTGTGTCCAGTCAGCTGAAGTGAAGGATGCTGCGTTATCACGGGGAATCCCCAGCGACCTTATAATCAATTTTCCCATGTTCGCTGCTGTCTGGCATTTGGACCAGTGGCAGAGGGACGCACACACACACACACACACGCGCACACACACACAGACACACACACACACTACCCAGGAGCACTTCACATTTACATTTAACAACCAGAGATCTTTAAGCAAAATCTGGCAACCGGCACAACACAAAACCACAATTTTTTTATTTACATCTCAGTTGTGTATGGATTAGAACAAACAGGGTAGAACGTGTTAATCTGATCAGAAAAGATAAAATAATTAAACAATTAGATTTTTAGCTGGTGACAAATTTGGCTGCTCTGGTTGCTTTTACTCCTTCTGCTATTGAGTGTGTTTGTCTACGTGCTGTATTTAAAGGTCTTTCTGTGGCCTTGGAAAGGATTTCATAAACCTCAAGGATGTAAGAATCTCTCAGCTGTCAGAGGTCAGAATTAATTTGAAATATGAAAAGCCCCACTGGGAGTTAAAAGGCTTTTGCAGAGCATATGACATGTGGAGAACAGTTTTGTTTTGGATGCTGACATTAATTGGACACGGAGGACTTGCAGAGCAGGAACAGTCAGGTGTCAAATACAACATCCTCCTCCACACATCCCCCCCCCACACGCATACACACACACTCTGTCCAACCACTGCATACCTGAGCAGCCGCTTTCCTTATTAACATTTTATAGGCATAAAGGAAGCCGGTGAAAATAAATCTTATTTTTCAACACTCACACAAATGTGAGGCACAAGCTTTAGATCTCCAGCTGCGATGCACCAGAAGTGAGCCTGGTAGAACCCAAGTGTGTGACAGAAGGGGAGAGGGTAGACTCAGAAAAACACAATCTGTCTGCCTCACCACTCACATTCTGCCTTTGTTTATGCTGTGGTGCTCGTGCCGGGCGATTCTCGCCCTCCGCACAGCCACAGACGAATAGAAGGAAAACACAGTTGTGTCAATAAATCTATAAAGGGTTTAAAAAACTAATTGGATTTGGAGAGTGAGTTACTGAGAGTATTCGAAAGCCTTTCTTTTGCTCAGCAGCTGATCCAACAACATGATTAGTCTGATTAAAATGCATCCAGCTCAGTTAACAGCAGTATCACAGCAAAGCAGACTGCAGAGACACAGAGGAGTAAATAAGCTCCTCTGGAATAGGTAACTTCCATTTACCTTAACATCAACATACATGCACATCCACTCACTGCCCACTTTATTAGGTACACTTTGCTAGTACCAGGCTGGATTCCCTTTCAAAACTGCCTTAATTCTTCGTGGCACAGATTCAGAAAGGTGCTGGAAACACTCCTGAGATTTTGGTCCATGCTAACATGAAAGCATCCCACAGCTGCTGGAGATCTGTGAGCCATGCATCCATGAAGCAAAGCTGTTCCACCGCATCCCAAAGGTGCTCTACTGGGGTAAGATCTGGTGACTGTGGAGTGAACTCATTGTGATGTTCAATCAACCAGTCTGAGATGATGTAAGATTTGTGATATGGCCAATCATCCTGCTGAAGACAGCCATCAGAAGATGGGTACGCTAAGGTCATAAAGGGATGGACATGGTCAGCAACAACACAATTTTGGAGAGCCTGTGCAAACTGTAGCCTCAGATTCCTGTTTCAAACTTATAGGAGTGGTGTTAGTCCCATTAATCTTGAGATTGAAATATTTTAACCATAAAAATAAGCTCACTCCAAATGGATGCAGTTTGACTGGATTGCAGTGAAATATACTTTTTCAACATTTACTGAAACCATACTGTCACCTACAGAGATTATCTACTTTTACCAAAATGTACATTACCACTTTACGCTGCCTCCCAACACAGACTCGAGTGCATGGAGGAGAGCTGACAGGACTGTAGAAGGTCCTTAACCCATCAGCAGGACCAGTATCTGCTCCTTTGTGTAAGGAGGAACAGGATGAGCACTGTCAGAGCTACAAAATGACCTCCAGCAGGTCACTGTTGTGAATGTGTCTGACCAAACAATTAGAAACCTGAGGGTCCAATGTCCTCTAGTGGGGCCCTGTTCTCATTGCCTGTCACTGTGGAGACCCCAATTGGCATTTGCCACAGAGTACCAGAACTGGCAGCTCTACCACTGGTGCCCTGTGCTTTTCACAGATGAGAGTGGGTTCACCCTGAGCACGTGACAGACGTAAAAGTGTCTGGAGAAGCCGTGGAGAACATTACGCTGCCTGTAACATTGTTCATCATGACTAGTTTGGTGGTGGCTCAGTGATGGTCTGGTCTGTCATATCTATGGAGGGAAACAAAGACCTCTACAGGCTTGGTAACGGCACCCTGGCTGCCATTGTCCCACTGTCAGACCCTACGCTGCTGCAGTGGGTCCTGGGTTCCTTCTGGTGCACAACAATGCCCGGCCTCATGTGGCTAGAGTATGCCTGCACTTCCTGGAAGATGAAGAAATTGATACTATCCACTGGCCCCCATGCTAGCCTTACCTAAAACCAATAGAACACCTCTGGGACATTATATTTCAGTCCATCCAACACCGTCAGGCATCTCCTCAGACTGTCCAGAAGCTCAGTGATGCTCTGGTCTAGATCTGGGAGGAGATCCCCCAGAACACCATCCACCATCTCATTGTATGCATGCCGTACATTGAGTTGCTGCAATGAAATTTCAGCTAAATGTTCCAGCCTGCTGCATCATTTTATCAATTTGATTTATTTATTTTTGATTGTCTTTGAATTCAGCCTCTGCAGGTTGCTATTTTTCATTCATTTCCATACTTTGCTGACGATGTGGCATCCTTTCATTCTTAACACATTATCCAGTGTAGATATCCAGCATGATTTTTTCCTCCTTTGAGATCTGAGGTGTTTTCAAAGTGTCCCTTTAATTTTTTTCAGCAGTATATATATATATATATATATATATATATATATATATATATGTGTGTGTGTGTGTGTATCTACATATGTTTAAAAGCAAATGATCTTGTGATGTCCTGAAACAAACATTAAACCTCGACACATTTAATCTTTTCTATCTTTTAATCTGTATGTCCATAACATCCTCCTCCACGTTTCTTAATGGAAATATGCTGTCCTGTTAGATCCACTAATGGGGACAGAGTCAGCCAAATTACACACACATAGAGCTTCATGAAAATAAACATCCTGCATGTTGATTTTATTAGATATTATTAGATATGAGTGCAACGTCATTAGTGCTTTTTTTTTACTCTAAATGAAATCCTCTTCTCTGGCAGGCTGTTGGTATTACACCAGAGATGACAAAGTCCTGGTCCTGGCTGGATAGATCAGTGGTTACTATCTGGAAAAGCTTTAAAAATAACCAAATTCCACAGAAAAATCTGATTATACACTAAATCTTTGGCACAAATTCCACAGCCCGAGTTCAGAGGGATGAACCAAACTGTGACCTGGCTTGACTGTGGTTAAATCAGCTGCCATAATGTACAGTATGTTAATATGTTTAGGGGGGTTTCCCCTGAATATTAAATGGATAACATTATGCATCCCATATGGTGGCTGCTTGATCCAAAGCTCTCGCCCATCTTGTGTCTGACCCCTGCACCTCAGCTGGAGCCATTTCCTGCCCACCATGTAGGAAAATAATCATGTGGTTGTATACTCTAATCTACTATTATCTAGTCTCATCCAGTGTTTTCATGTGCTCTAAGTGCAGAACAATTATAATATGGGGTTCAACAGCAGTTGTGTTTTTGTGTTTTTTGGTCGTTTTCACTTTCAGTTTATGATCCCACATAAAATCTTTCTAAAAAATGAGTGAACTTCAAGCTTAAAGTGTGTGATGGGTGAATGAATTCTTACCACTTCAGGCAGCAGTTTTGTGGCCAGATCGTGGATGGCCTTACCCATAATGCATAAGGAGGAAAGGATGAAAACCACACCCAGGATAACACAAGCTCTGCAGAGGAAAGGAAAGAAGACAGCAGGCGATCAGTAACCACACAAACAGTGTGCTTTTTAGGTTTGATTCTTCGTTCTTTCATTCTGCACAGATGCAACAGCTGAACCAAACAATAAACCATAAAATCCAGATCAATAGTAAAAGCGGTGCACAGCTGGTAGCTGCAGGATTTCACAAATAATAAGGTTTTAAGTTCAAATTCCTGCAGGAGATCTCCAATCACTCACTCACAATTCTGACTTGCCAAAAATCTCAGAATCATATATTTTTTTATTATTGAAGGTTATTTTAATAATGATCTCATCTAAAGAGCTGTAGTCCTGGGTTTGAACCCACACAGAAGTCTGGGGCCTTTCTGTGTGGAGTCTGCACGATGTCCCTGTGTCACACCTCCCTGATCAGAGCCAAATATAAAAATCTTCTTTTGACTGCAATGATCCTGACTTTAATATCTAGTTATAAGCAGTAGCTCAAAACAGCCGCCTCGCAGCCCTCCTAGGACAACTGTAGAGTCTTAGATAAAGCTGCAGCTTCCCACCACCCTGAATGAAAGAACCCTGAATGAAAGATAACATTCATACAGAGTGATACAGAGTAGAGAAGCTCAGGGAGGATTCATTTGGAAGCAGCAGATGTCCTTTAAGCACCTTTACCCAATTAACAAAGTCTAGAGGGACACAAAAACCAATCGGAGCATATGCCCTGGTCATGGATGAACGCCCGAGTGTATGTGTTCAAATCTGACGGCTGCTCTCGAGCCACACTCGAGCCCTGGGTTTTGACCTGATGAGGTAACCAAGGCAACACCCAACATCACTCTGGGAAATCCACAGCAGGCCACAAAAACGTGTGCAGACACACACACACACGCACGCACGCACGAACGCACGCACGCACGCACACACACACACACACACACACACACACACACACACACACAGGGAGCGCCGTATCCACCACTACAGCCGCCTGTTATTTCCTGCGT
>VUQK01008115.1:0-11917 GCA_015106715.1 Bujurquina vittata | reverse complement strand
CTTTTTGGATGTCTTTCTGTGTAAATGTGTTGTTTGACAATTTGTAGGGGAAAATCACTGCTTGAGGAGCCCCTGTACACATATCTGCCTGCTCTCTGCTGTGGGACCGAGGTATTACTCGTGTGCCTGCCCCTCAGGCTGGACTCTGGCAGCGGACCAAATCACCTGCACCAGAGGTATGCATCCTGCCACATGAAGGAAAACACTCATCACTCAGTTTGATGAAAAAGGAAGTCAGATCAGATGTACCAGATACGTTGAAATACTCAGGTCTTCATCAGCCGTGGTTATTGTTGCAGTGATGGTTCTTGCATGCTTTAGGTGCAGCTATCTCACTTCTGGTAAGAGAATAAATCACTAACCTGAACGATCCAGGCACTTGTCAACAGTCTCCCATTTAGATTCTCTTTTAAACTGCCATTCCAGTCATAAATATTAAGAATCATATGAGTGTGTCTTTCAAGGTCTTAAAAAGACAAGGGACCTTTAATTCAATATCCAAGGAGTCTGCCTTAGGTCACCAGCTTAACTCATCTCAGGTTTCAGCCCATTCAAACCGAGCAGGACACAGTCTACCCCTGAGGCCACCGATTATCCAAGAATGAAAATGCCCTACAACCATTCATTGATTCTAATCTGTGATGACAAAGCAAATCAGATTGTGGAAACAGCTTTCACCAGTCAATCCTCTTTAATGATAAAGGCCTTTTGGCTTGGGATGTCTAATTTGCACCATATATACTGAAAGGAAAGATATATGAAAGGATCCAGGGAGCATACCTTTTGAGCTCTGTTTTAGAATTTAATTAATAATTTTAAAAGTACTTTTTTTTTTGGTTGGTTTTCAGTTTTGTTTGTGTTTTTTTTTTTGGTTCACTGCTGGTTCTCCGTCAAACTGCAGAAAGAACTTTTTATACTTCTGAATTCCTGTTTGTTTGTTATTTTAATCTTTTTGCTTTTTTGTTTCATTTTTAGTCGAGGATCCATTCCTGGTGGTTGTGAGAGACAGCATCATCTATGGCATTTCCCTAAACCCAGATGACAAGAGTAATGATGCAATGGTTCCTGTTGCTGGGCTTCAGAATGGCTATGATGTTGATTTTGATGACAGTGAACAGACCATCTACTGGGTGGAGCACCCAGTAAGTCACTGTACAGACACACTATACAGTTTCTTAGTTCTTTATCCCTTTTCCCAACAGTAAATAAGGAACTGGAATATGGTGTAGAGACACAGTTCTGCTAGACATACTGTGCATTTCATAAGGTTTCACAGTAGAACAAACCCAAAAACATGCTAATAAGACACAATATAAGACACATGCTGGAGGTTAATATGTCTGTCTGTGCACCAGGGTGAGATCCACAGGGTGAAGTCAGATGGTACTAACAGGACAGAGTTTGCCCCTGCAGCCATTCTTGGCTCCCCGGTTGGCCTGGCCTTAGACTGGATAACAGAGAATCTGTACTACACCAATCCAGCTACGCAATCTATTGAGGTGAAACAAATCATACCATGTCCTGTAAAAGCAATAGTAGTGTTGCAACACAGTTTTCCAGTACAATAATTGCACCTCTTTGTGTTTGGCCAGGTCTTAAAGCTGAGAGGGGAGGTACAGTACCGGAAAACTCTAATCACAAATAACGGTTCTCCAACTGGCGCTGGTAGTCCTATTGGCATTGCGGTGGACCCAGCACGTGGGTAAGCCCTTTTTAACACAGTCCTGGCACAGATCGCTCAACCACACAGCTACTGAGCTCTAACAGCCTTCTCGTTGCCATCTGCTCGGCCTCCAGGGAGATCTCAACTAGTGTTACTGAATACTACACTGCACTCTAAAAACCCCAGCAGAGTGCAGTCAAGAAGCAAGCAAGATATTTCTAACCTTTTTACTCCTACATGAAGACAGTGAAACTCACATGTGGGATTTTACACTATGTCCTCATTTAATTTCTGGTCTATGACTTAATCAGTTTTGCAATGGAAGATAGTTCAATAGCTTAGAAAGTGTTATTGCTGGAGATGCTGATATTTCAACAGTGTTCATTTAGCATTATTAATGTTAGTTGATTTTTACTTTTAAAACTTTAAAAAAATTATGTCACATGTTTTATATCTGGGATTAAATTGCAAAGGTCTGAAACGCAGATGCTGACTGACAGTCTTTAATGTTCTTAAGCAAAATATACTGGACAGACCAGGGAACCGAGAGCGGCATCCCCGCCAAGGTGGCATCTGCAGACATGGATGGCTTGAACCCTGCCACCCTGTTCACCAACAATCTTGATCACATCGAATTCATCACTGTGGACATCCAGGAGAACAAGCTATACTGGGCTGTTACAAGCACCGGCATGGTGGGTTTTTGCTTGCAATGTGTTGTAATTCATTTCAATTATGAAAATTGCTCAAAATGTATTTACATCACTAATATTTGATTTGATTTCCCTAAACTGCTGCAGATTGAACGTGGCGATCCAGATGGAAGCAACCGTATCACCATAGTTACTGGCCTGTCTCACCCCTGGGGTGTGGCTGTCCATCAGAACTACCTCTATTACACCGACCGCAACTTTGAGGTCATAGAGCGTGTAGACAAGTCCACTGGAGCCAACAAGGTCGTGATGCGAGACAACGTGTCGGGACTCAGAGTTCTGAAAGTACATTTTCGAGAGAGTGAGTAACACACAGGTCACAGGTCACTGTCTGTTTTATCTCTGCTATTGCTTTTTATTCACACTGAGTTCTCTTCATGCACTCAGCATCTGCAGGTACATCTAATGGCTGCACCAACAATATGGGAGTGTGCGAGCAGCTCTGTCTGCCTCGGCCACAGGGTCTGTTCACCTGTGCGTGTGCCACAGGTTTTAAAGTTAACGCCGACAACAGGACCTGCTCTCCCTACCAGTCTTATGTGGTCATCTCCAGTCTATCTGCTATTAAAGGCTTCAGTCTGGAAGGGTCAGACCATTCTGAGGCCATGGTGCCGGTGGCTGGAAGAGGTCAAAGATTCTTATACTGTTACATACATTATGAACTATGCAGCTTGTACTAAAATTAGTAATTAGGTTATTTCAATATAGATAAATTCTTAATTGTAATAAATTTATAAAGAGAAGAGAGAGTAAAGACTTCTAATAACTGGGTTATCCTCTTACAGGCCGTAATGCTTTACACATTGATGTCCACATGGCTTCTGGTTTCATCTACTGGTGTGACTTCAGCAGCACTGTGGCGATACAGAACGGGGTCAGACGAATCAAGCCAGATGGCTCAGGATTACGTAGCATAGTGACATCTGGAATAGGACGCAACGGGATACGAGGCATTGCTGTCGACTGGGTGGCAGGTATGCTGTTCATTCGCTTAAGCACATGTTTTGTTTATCACACAAGTAATAGGTTTACAGGAAACTAATCTGTGTTACAGGATGCAGTCAGTACCCAAATTTTGGTGTCCCTAATTCCTTGAGAAGTAATTTATTGTACTTCTACAGCAGTAAGATTCATTTAACTTCTGCAACATTAGAAATTGATCACAGTCATTTTTTATCTAGTTGCTGGTTCTGACAGAGATTAAGAGATTAACCTTTTACCCTTAAATTTTAGGATCGAGTATTTTGTAGATAGCTACAGTGTTAATTGTTTTTTATCCAGTTTTGCTAAAAAGTCTAGTCTTTGTGGGTTTATAGTCTTTGTAATATTTGTGTCTCCTTAGATAATTGTGTATGCCACCACAGTGGATTTTAAATAAAACAATCAAGACTTATTTGAAGTGCAGATTTTCAGCTTTAATTCAAGGGGGTTTTGCAGAATTTTTGAATTAACTTTTTAGTTTATGGGGTGGTTGAAGCTCAGGAGGTACAGCAGGGCATCTACTAATCAGAACTTGGTTGTTTGATCCCTTGCTGCTCTAGTCTGCATGCCACAGTATCCTTGGGCAAAATACTGAACCCCATGTTGCTCCTGACTTGTTCGTTGCAGTGTCAGTGTGCGTGAATGTTAGATAGATGTTTGTGAATGAGTGAATGAGACATGCTGTATAAAGTTCTTTAAGTGCCCATGTAGAGTAGAAAAGTGCTATATAAGAACCAGTTCATTTACCATATTTAGGAATTACAGACATTTTTCTTTTATTCATATTCATTTTTATCATCTCCCATTTTCAGAGGCTCAAAAAAAATATTTGACAATTGACTGACAAGCAGTTTCATGGCCAGTTGTGGCCCATTCCCATTTTATTTCATGACAAATGAAGCAGACATAATATGTGAAGTTGATTCAGAGTGTTGAAGAATGAATTCACTGGCCAGCCCAGCAACACCAAAAGGCCTGAAAGACCACAGAGACAATTATTGTCCATGATGACAGAATTATTTCCATGGTAAAGAAACTCAACTTTACAACATCTAACAAAGTCAAGACAACTCTCCAGGAGGTATGTTTGTCATTTTAAATGCATATGGTTTACAAGAAGGCGCAAACTGCTGGTTACACTCAAGAACAGGAAGACCATAAAACATCTAAAAGAACCTGGACAATTTTGGACACATGAAACCAAGATTAACTTGTACCAGAATGACTGGAAGAGAAACAGTTTGTGATCTGAAGCATACCATATTATGGTGGAGGTAATGGGCATTCATTGCTGTCAGTGGGTCACTAGTGTTTATTGATGATGATGTGAGTGCTGATAAATGCAGTCACATCATCTGAATTATGAATTGTACAGGCTCAGATTCAGCCAAATGCTGCAAAACTGATCAAATAGTGCTTCACAGTGCAAATGGATAACGACCCAAAACAAACTGCAAAAGCAACCCAAGAGTTTCTCAAGGCAAAGAAATGGCATATTCTTCAACGGACACGTCAGTCACCCTATCTAACCCAACAGAGCGTGCTTTTCAGCTACTGAAGAGAAAAGTGAAGGCAGAGCGATCCGTAAACAAGCAGCAACTGAAAGCGTAGCAGAGCATCTCAGTGGAGGGCACATGGCATTTGATGGTGTCCATGGGCTCTAGATTTTTATCCAAGTGTTAAAAACAATCCTCATGTTCCAAATTATGTAAGCTTGTCCAATTAATTTTAAGTCTCTGAAAATGGAGGACTGTGTATAAAAATAGCTGTAGTTCCTAAACAGTTAATTCAAAATGTTTTTTTAAACATGCTGAATTTGATCCCCAGCTCCTTAAGTTTACATATTGAAGTCCTAAGACAAGATAATGAACCGGTGCATCAGTCTATGTGTGGGTAAAGCACTGAATACATAGAGTGATGCAGTGTAAAAATGTGTGTGTGATTGGGTGAATGTTGCTACTAGTGAAAAATGGCTTTGAGTGGCCTGTGAGACTAGAAAAGGACTCTATGAATGCCAGTTCAGTTACCGTTTTGTCCCGATTATGCAATCATGCCAATGAGTTATACTTTTACACCAAGCATGCCTTGTTTATTTAAAAATGATCTTATCCTTTTTAATACACAATTCATGAGTGACAAATCTATTTCATGATAACATGATAATTGCAGACTTTATTGATTTTGTCTCCTAAGGGAATTTGTATTTCACCAACGCCTTCCTGACTGAGACATATGTTGAAGTGCTACACCTGAACACAACTTTCCGCAGGGTGCTGCTCAAGACCCAGGTGGACATGCCGCGCCACATCATTGTAGATCCCCGAAACAGATACTTATTTTGGGCTGATTATGGTCAGAACCCCAAAATTGAGCGAGCACTCTTAGATGGAACCAATCGCACAGTTTTAGTGTCTTCAGGGATCATCACCCCTCGAGGTCTCGCTCTGGACTGGCAAACTGGCTATGTTTACTGGGTAGATGACTCCCTCGATATGATTGCTCGAGTCAATCCCCAAGGAGGGGAGATGGAGATAGTCAGGTATGGCAGCCGCTACCCAACTCCTTATGGGATTACAGTGTTTGAGAATAGTATCCTTTGGGTGGACAGAAACCTGAAGAAGGTGTTCCAAGCAAGCAAAGTGCCAGGCAACACAGAGCAGCCTGCTGTCATTAGAGACAATATCAATATGCTAAGGGACATTACAATCTTTGACCAACGAACCCAGCCCACCAGTGCCCAAGAGGTCAACTACAACCCATGCATGGAAGCCAATGGAGGCTGTGCCCACTTCTGTTTTGCCCTCCCAGGTTCTAATGCAGGCAGTCAGAATAAAAAATGCAGTTGTGCTTTTGGGAATCTTGGAGCAGATGAAGAAAGCTGCGTGGTGTCGAGGGATGATTACCTCATCTACACTACAGAGAGCACAGTGCGCAGCTTGCGACTCGATCCAGACGACCATGCACTGCCCTTCCCTGTCGTCAATGTGCCTCGTACTTCAGTGGCTCTGGATTTTGACATCGTAGACAGAAGGATCTATTTCACTCAGAGCTCTGGTGCAGGATCAAGCAAGATCAGCTACATCAGCCTGTCCTCTCCCACCTCAGCTCCTGTAGTGGTAGCTTCAGGTATGTTTTACACACATGCTGGTAATTTAATTTGTGTTGATTTGTTGCTCATTTTGTTGTGATCTCTGTGGTTTGACAGATCTCGGTGCTCCTGACGGCATTGCTTATGACTGGATAAACAGAAGAATTTACTACAGTGACTATGTCAACCAGAGCATCAGCTCTATGTCTGTCGATGGCTCCCAAAGAACTATAATTGCTCATGTGTCCAGGCCAAGGGCCATCATGTTGGATCCCTGTAGGGGGTAAGATTTACACAGCATGCACTCTTGATTCATGAGATTAAACTGGATATTTATAAATTAATCTTTCCTTGTTTGACAGATACATGTATTGGACAGACTGGGGAACCCATGCAAAGATTGAGCGTGCCACCTTAGGTGGGAACTTCAGAATAGAGATTGTGAACAGCAGTCTCGTGTGGCCCAATGGCCTGACCCTGGACTATGAAGAAGAGAGGCTGTATTGGGCAGATGCCAGCTTGTAAGAGCTGAAAAAAACTTTAGAGAAAATGATTTTACTATGTGTTGTTGTCATGAAGCTACTGCCATTATAATCTTTTTGCTCCACCATCAGACAGAAGATTGAACGATCCTCGCTTACAGGGTCCAACCGTGAAGTTATTGTGAGCACAGCCATCTACCCTTTTGCTATGACCATGTTTGGCCAGTTCATCTACTGGACTGACTGGAATACCCGCAGCATCTACCGGGCCAACAAACACGATGGTTCTGATCAGAGGGTTATGATTCAGAACCTTCCGTCTCGACCAATGGACGTCCATGTTTTAGCCACCAGGAAGCAGCAGCAGTGTGACAGTCCCTGCCAGCAATTTAATGGAGGTTGCAGCCACATCTGTACTCCAGGTACAAGAAGCCACTTTGTCTTGAGCATGCTTTTCTGGTAGTGCTGTAATTGAGAAGAAATCACACAAACTGTTCTGCAATGTTGTCATGTTAGGACCTAATGGAGCTGAGTGTCAGTGTCCGTCAGAGGGTCGTTGGTATCTCGCTGACAACAAACATTGTATCCCTGATAATGGGACTCGCTGCCAGCCAGGCCAGTTCACCTGTATGAATGGGCGCTGTATTCGAGCCCAGTGGAAATGTGACAATGACAACGACTGTGGAGATGGAAGTGATGAGTTGGAGAGAGTCTGTGGTAGGGTGTTCTCAATCATCTTGAATTTGTGTTGACTTTTAATTAACAAAAATCTCCCTGTCATAGTGATTCTTATAGGTCCCTGTTGCATGAATGAATCTGAGTTTCATCTCTTTTCTGTTTAATGCAGTTTTCTATCATTTAAATTCACCAATGCTAACAAATTCTCTTTTTCTGCTTTAACATTTTATTTCTAAGGACATAAATCAATCTTCAGCTACAGTGGTGTGTATTCCTGCATGTTTTGATTATTTTTCCAATGGCATACTCCTCCTTAAGCAATAACACAAATCAATACTAACACTCAAATCAATCTGCTTCTCTTTGCATGCAGTCCCACAGTTGTTGTCATCCTTTATTGCCTTGTCAGGTAAAATGAGCTTTTAATGCTCAAACGTACCAGCCCCTGTTTCTTTTGACCTCATTCTGCTGGCCAGAGTGCTGATGTCTTCTTGATTCTGATTGGCAGCCTTCCACACCTGTGAGCCTACTTTGTTTACTTGTGGCAATGGGCGATGTGTGCCTTACCACTACCGCTGTGACCATTATGACGACTGCGGGGACAATAGTGATGAAGTGGGATGCCTGTTCAGACCTTGTAACCCGAACACAGAATTTGCCTGTAACAATGGACGCTGTATTGCACAGGACTATGTTTGCAATGGCATCAACAACTGCCTTGACAATGGAGCCACTGATGAACAAAACTGCCGTGAGTATCCATAGTGTGTCGCGGAAAATAAATTACTGATGAAATCTGTAATAGTAGTAAACCTGTTTTCATGTGTGATCATCTCAGCGGAGAGAACCTGCCAGCCAGAGCAAACAAAATGTCAGTCTACCAACTTTTGCATACCACGCGCGTACCTGTGTGATGGAGACAACGATTGTGGGGATATGAGTGACGAGAGTCCTACACACTGTGGTGAGTGCAGCAACAATATCAAAATAGTTATTTTTTCTGATGTAGTTGCTAATAAATTATTTAGTTTGGTATAGTAGTTGTACAGATTCTGTCATGTAATTACAGCCTAACTATGTCATGTGTGCTTAGAGGCAGGAAGTGTTGACGACCCAAAGTGCAAACTCTGGAAGCAAAACTTAAACTCAAAAAACTTAGCCTTTGTTGCTAGCAATCCATAGGGGAACAGAAGCAAAGAGAAACAGGTCAGGTGCAAACCAATTGTGAACTAAGGCAAACCATACGAGAGAGAGCACACAGCAGGCAGGAGAGCCTGAATGAATTGAAGAAAACTTAAATACGCACATAGGTAAATAAAGGAAGGAGAGCCAGCTGGGGAGAACATGATACAGGTGAACAGAATGAGACTAACGAGAAAAGGGAAGCAAAACTGAACACAATACATACACGCACGCACACACACACACACACACACACACACACACACACACACACACACACACACATATATATATATATATATATATATATATATATAAAAAAAAACATTTATATATATATAATTTTACTTCTTTGCTTTTAATTTAAAAGAAATATAATTATTAACATGTGCCATCAGGCAAACTGTAGATGGATATTTCAGAATATTTCTGAATACTTATCAAAGGTGGAGTATTACACTGTAACTATAATTAAGCTAGACGGCCGTTAGAGAGAAATGGAAAGTGATTTCATGACTTTATACATCCTCTCCCTAGCTGCGTCCACATGTTCCCACAGCGAGTTCCGTTGCTCTACTGGCCGCTGCATCCCCGCCCACTGGTACTGTGATGGAGGGGCTGACTGCAGTGACGGCTCTGATGAACCCCTCTCCTGCAGTGAGTGTTGCAAAACTCTCTCACCACCAAAATGGGTCTTTTGGCTTTGTGTCTGCCCCCTCCCCATCATCAGCTGCTCTGTTATTGTGTGTTTATGCCTCTCCGCCAGTCTGCATCTGTGTGCTGTGTGAGAGAGTTCTGTGAGTGATGTAGCGGGGACTGCAAGTCAGTGGTGTATTTCTTTGTTGATGATTTGGTCAGTCAGGCCTCCTATTGTGTGCTGCATTCCTCTGTGGTGACGCCCCTCAATGTCCTCTGACAAACAGCACCTCCCCCTCCCTTTGTCCACCAGGGGTTACAGAGCCTCACTTTGGCTTTTGTTTAGATAGCTCACCATGCATGGGAATGTGGAGTTGCCATGACTATTTTGAAAGCTTTGCCAGTGTTGTATTGTGCCTTCTTTATTAGTGGAAAAGCAGCTGGGGGAAGTACCTGACATAATTGGCAATTACAAAAATAAAAAATAGAGAGTGAACATTTACACTGGATAGAAGTCGGCATTATGTTAAACACAGCGCTCTACAGTATCTGAAGTTTAATGTGTATGGTTTGTGCCTGCAGCCACACTGATCAGAACCTGCAACACAGATCAGTTTCGCTGCGATGATGGCCGGTGCATCGCCTCATCCTGGATCTGTGATGGGGAGAATGACTGTGGTGACATGAGTGATGAAGACCAGAGACACAATTGTGGTATGCGTCCTTCAGTACTTTATCCTGTCCTTTTTCTGTCACTACTTTCTACGTGTCCTTTTTATGTTTGTATCCATGCTGGTTACAGAACCCAGCTGTGGTGGGTGCCTAAGCCAGTGATTCTTACTGTTGGTCCCAGGCCTGGGTCATTGGGGAGGGTTGGGCATCTTTGCCAAATCCAATAGGCAGATGCAAAATAATAGGATAGGGTGAGATGGAGGCAGATGGTCCACAGTGGCGACCCCTAAAGAGAGCATCTAAAAGAAGACGAAGAAGATGATCAGCACTGGTAACTACAGAAACGTGTCTGCCACTGGAGAAAAATTGCCATCCACAAATTAAACATAAATTAAACCCCAAATTGTCTATGTGTCGATTCTACCCTACAATAGATACCACCCAATGTTCCCAATGCATACTCCATCATAGATTACTAGAACACAAAAACTAGAAATTTGTCTTTTAAAAACTATAAAGTAAATTATAAAATATTTTTATTCAAAAAATCAGATCCACATAAACCAATAATGGCATATATAGTCTGGATATATTTTATATTTCTGTACCCTAATAGCATCCTCAAAAAAACAAAATAAAAAAAACATTTGCAGAGATAGGAATCGTCTAATTTTTGGGTAGGGCTTGTAGTTCACTTTGCATTATTGCAAGTATTTTAATTGAAAATAGAAAAAGACAATAAATTATAGATAATAAATGATAGAGAAAAAAATCACTGACTTATGAATTTTTAAATTTTGACAATGAAGAAATAGGGATTTTTTTTAATTTTGGAAAATTTTGGGTGACCTTGACCTTTGACCTTGAAAATGAAATATATGCCCTTGGGCCCCTAAGGAATATTTCGACAAAGTTGAATCAATTTTGGTTCAAAACTTTTTAAGATATGCAAATGTGTGAATATTGTCTCTATGTCACAATAATAAAAAATCCTGTCAAAAATTACTGCATCACCACAAAAATTTAATAAATTATTCCTTGTACCACCCCCAACAACTCCATCTGTTCATAATTTGACGAGTTATTCTACTAACAGACAAACAGACAAACCTGACTGATGACATAACCAGTGGCAGAAACAAGCTTCAATAGTAAGAGATTTTCGTGAGTGCGATCTCTCTTGAGTGCCTTCAGGCCCAGTTTGGTCAGAATTAGAATTTGCTTTTCAAACGTCAAAGGTCACTGTGCTTATGCCCAGTTATTTGGGAATGACTTTGTAATTCATAAAAACTCCAATATCAGTTAAAAGTTTGGACCTACTCATTCATATGAATGGTTGAGTGTGTTCAGACCTTTGACTGATACTGTAATTATGGCAAAGGTTCACCCAAATGTTTTTCTAGTTAAAGTTACAGCTAAAACTAAACTAAAAACTGAAGCTAGATGTGGAGATTTTTTTTAGTTAATTGAAATAAAAATAGGTGGCGCAGCACGGTGGCGCAGTGGTTAGCACTGCTGCCTCACAGTTAGAATACCATCATCTGGAAGGCCTGGGTTTGATTCCACCTTGGCCCAGCCTCTCTCTCACTGTGTGGAGTTTGCATGTTCTCCCCGTGTTTGCGTGGGTTTCCCCCGGGTACTCCAGTTTCCTCCCACAGTCCAAAGACATGCACTTACTGGGGTTAGGTTAATTGGCCAATCTAAATTGCCCATAGGTGTGAATGAGCGCGTGAATGGTTGTCTGTCCCTCTGTGTTGGCCCTGCGACTGACTGGCGACCTGTCCAGGGTGTACCCCGCCTCTTGCCCTATGTCAGCTGGGAT
>VUQK01008113.1:45837-69018 GCA_015106715.1 Bujurquina vittata | reverse complement strand
CAACCCCCCCCCCCCCACACACACACACACACACATTTCAATGTGAGTCCCAATAATTCTCCAGATTGCGACTCTCACTTTTCACGCTTGATTTCATATTTCTCTTCACATTTATGGAAAAAGCAGTTGTGTGTGCTTATACAATTTCCGTTAATGGCTCGGGAGATTGTTTTTGCTGTGGCTCTAGACAGCCGTAATGTGTGGGAAGTTGCTGTATAAAACAGATGTACCCTTTTTCACAGATCATCTAGCTTTGCCTCACCTTGGAGATGTGAGATTTTGCATGGCATAAAGCGAGGGATTTGCTGACATAACGCTCGCTCACTGTCCTCTCTGCAAACATTATTTCCAAAATCGTTTTCAATACGTGTCTTTGCACCGTGATAAATGAAAAACAAACTGCTGATGCCGTTACTGCTACATCACTGTTTCTTTTCATTCTCACTGATCCAGAACATCCAACAATAAATACAGCAGCAGATCACTAAATGAAACCCTCCTCCTTTCACTCTCTCTTTATGTACACAGAGGTATGACAAATTAAAGGAAAAGCAAACATAAAGCGTATTGTGAGGTGTCGCCAGGCTTTGATTCTGCGAGTCTCTGAAACACTATCAGATGAATGGAAAACCACGCGCCCAACAGATATTCCTTCATTTGGTGTTTTAATGGTGGAGGCGAGTGCATTAACAAATCTCCTAGAGATCTGTTGACTGTGAAGGCAAAAGCATGTGATTCATCCAACAAGTGTTTGACCCCTTGTGGCCGGTTGGTGGGCACTCAAGGAAAAAATGCTCACTCAGATCAAATTTGCATTAATTTGTGGCGACCCTTTCTTCTGAGGTGACACATTGATCAAAGTATACCAAAGCCGTCGGGTTTTTCTCACTCCAAAGCCCCATCTGCATTTAAAGCAATTTGCAACTTTGTAGCTGACCTTCCAACCTCCTGTTGCACAGATAAGCCTCTAATGCCATACCTCCCCCTCATACACTCAGTGGCCACATTATTAGGTTGCTACTAGCCAAAACGGCCTTTACTCTTCATGCCACAGATCCAACAAGGTGCTGGACACATTCCTCAGAGATTTTAGTCCTCATTAACATGACAGCATCACACAGCTGCTGCAGGTTTCTCAGCTCCACGTCCATGATGTGAATTGCCCGCTCCACTTCATCCTAAAGGTGCTCTGCTTTACTTGGTAACTGTGAGGGCCATTTGAGTACGGTGAACCCACTGTCATGTTCAAGAAACCAGTTTGAGATGAGCTTTCAGTTCAGTTCATTCATAAAGTGTCAAATCACAACAGCAGTTGCCTCAAGCCGTTTTATATAATAGATTCAAAACTCTACAATAATAGAGAGAAAACCCCAACAATTAGACAACCCCTGTGAACAAGCACTGCATGCTGCATCCAAGGCAGGATGGATCCATGTTTTTGTGTTGTTTATACCAAATTCTCACCCTACTATCTGAATGAGAGCTATCATACCAGACATTTTCCAATCTTCTGTTATTCCCTTTTTGGCTCACTCAGTTTCCTGTTCTTAGCTGGCATGAGTGACATCCGGTGTGGTCTTCTGCTGCAGCCCATCTGCTTCAGTACCTCAGTTTTAACAAGTGGTTGAGTTGCTTTTGGTTACCTGTCAGCTCAAAGCAGTCTGAACATTCTCCTTTGACCTCTGACATCACATGGCATTTTTGCCTCGCGATCCGTGAGAAGAGGGATGGGGGAGTGTGTGTCAGTCAGCTGTACCATTCACCTGCTGAACACCTGTACCTGGCCACTCTGGGTTGCCAAGTTATTTTGTCTATAGTAGCTACAAGTTGCTGAAGCTAAATGGCATTCCTTGCTATCTGGCCCGCTCATCACTATTAGCCTCTTTCTGAGTTCCTGCTTGTCTTTAAATTTGCCACCTATCAATCAAATAAAATAAAATGACAAAACTCGTCACTTAGGTCACAAAAAATTCACCGCATGAATGTCAAAGATTTAAGGCTAGACTATGTAGCTCTAAGATCAGAAAATATCACTGTTTTCTGACGACTACAACACGCCCTTGCAGTCTCGTTTGAAATAACACCAGCAGCTTATACTGGCTAATGTAAGCGGATATTAATATTAACCAGATGCAGCTTTTATTTCTGAGTCAGTTGCCTAATATTTATGACTTTTCCCTACCTTAGCTATTAAGGCAATGAACTCATGAGAAAAGTGGGGAATGTAGGGAAATCAGACTTATTATTTATTAGCTTTTGGGGCTTACTGTTAGTAAAATTTGCAGATGCTTTAAATATTCAGTTCCACTCAAAGCACTAATGGAAGGAGCAATGTCGGTTCCACATGCTAACTTGGTGTCCATTTAGTTTTATTTCAAGAATTGATGTATTAGTTTTTATACGTTTAAACTCGTATTTTTCTCTATTTTTAGGCGACGGCCATATCAAGTTATATGACATATAAATGTGGAAGAATGCAGGTAAATCATGTCACAGGTCAACAAGACTTCAGACTTGGTGCTCTTAAATTCTGTCAAATGCCCCAAATGCAGTCCTCTTAATTTAAAGCCCCGTAACACTTTTTGCTGTGACGTGCCCTTCTAAAGGAAGTCTAGGGGTCAAAATGGCTGGTTGTGCAGAGTCAGATTCACTTTTATAATGACTTACTGGAGCTTGACCTTACATGCACAGGTAAGGCGTGAAGTGAAGCTGAGCGTGACATTTATGGGTCATATCTGCTGGAAATGATTGGAGAACCCTCTTTCTTTGTGGTCAGAGTTAATGGGGACGCCAGAGGTGAGGCCGCATCTCGCAGACGAACAGAGAAAACATGCCAACCAACTTGTCTGTATAGTGAGAACAGTACATTTTGCCTCTTCAGAACGGCCTCTAAAAAAAATAAAAAAGACACAAAAGATGGGAAATCAGTAGCTTTAACGCACATATTGACAGCTGTAGAGATCGTGACCTTTTGCTAATGTGATGGCTTCACTAACCTGTGGTCATCTTTGCCACCATGTGTGACATTAGCACAGTAAAGGTCAGTGCAGCGTAACCTTTGGGAAGTGTCACCTAGTTGCCGATCACACAGACCTCATCAACAGCAGCAGGATGCGAAAGCTGCCCTTTAACGCTCCATCCTGGCTGATTGGATGTGAAGCCTCCCTGTTCAGTAAATCCTATCTTTGTATCCGTTACACAGCTAATGCAGTGCCTTCTAAAGTGAGAGAGCTCATTAAATGAGATTACCACCCTGTAACGTAGTCACGTGAATGATTGGTATTCTACCTAAGCTTAAATAATATGCAGCAGGCATGAGAGTGAGTTACGTTGCGCACGCATGTGGAAGACTGCACAACAATTGTTTCACTAATTTCAGATTTCACGTTTTAATTAAAAACTACGTTGAACACGCCCTGGGAGGAAATTACTGAGGAAAAAAAAAATGTAAACATAACATTATCTAAAAATGCCAGATACATGTGTGGCCCCTCAGTCTTTTTGAAGACACAAAACAAAAACAGAACAAGGTTTGACCACTGGCCATTAAAGAGCCATTAGTTCAGCTGACTCACCGCTTTAAGGAGCCGCTTGGCCTGAGGCGCAGTGACGCAGTCTGGGTCCCACTGTGGTTCAGTTGCTGCCAAAATCTCAAAGGTTAATTCAAAGTCAGCACGTTAATTCTTCAATAAATCATCCTTAACTGTTAATTATTTCCCTTCTACATTCGACTGTCAACAGTCAGCACAGGTAGCTCCTCTTCCTGTCCTCAGAGCACCTTGGAGCAGTAATGGCTTAACAAGCTCAAGTCTATTAGCCAAATATGATAAGCTTATGGATCATAATGATATTGGCTATAATCCATTTTCAACAAGAGCCAGCAGCTTAAAAATTCAAGGGAACACCTTACCTCGCTCCCGCATTAGAGAGTGAGTCCCTCGATGCTTTTTTTGGGCGGCACTCGAGTAAGAATGAATTCATGCTGTCAGCTCTGCTTGTCAGATATCACTGTTAATGGGCATGTGTCCATATTCATGGGCTTTAAGGATGAAATGTACTCGCTGTAATTTTCAGTTTTGCAAGGTTTATGAAATCTTGTTGATGGATTGAGAGGCTTCTGATTTTTGTCAGCTTCCTTTCCGGTCCTTTAGCACCACACTGTGCCTCAAACTGGCCATGACTGTGGGCAGAGAGTGTGCATCCACTGCAAAGACCAGCACTGAGTTAAGCATGTGTGGCATGTTGCTGATGCTGTCCTTTTTTCGGGTTAGGCACAAAGTCAGTGAATGTATCTAAACTACTTAGGGTCTGATGGGGTTTATAAATGTGATTGTGAGTGACAAAGACTGGGGCAACCACAACCTAGTAAACACTTTTCTTTCAAAGTTCCTCTTTGTTGTGTATACTGCTTTGCATCCACAACTACAATCCTATTTTAAAGAAATAGTAGAGACATGACACCTAGACATATTTCATGCATATACCTTTCATTCCATCACCTTATCATATGCTTTCACACCGTCCAGCAAGCAGCCTTGCTGGATCTCGTTCACATTGAGCGCTCTTTTGACGATGCATGTGATACTCTCAGCCTGGGCCGCTCCCCATAATAATAAAGTGCTTTGTCTCCCTGTCAATCAGGGGATTTCATGTGTGTCACACTGTCTTAATTGCACAAGCAGACCGTGGTTCCCTGTGACAGAAGTTTTTAAATAAAAATTAAGGGAACACTCTGCTACATTCAATCATCACAGTGTAATATAAAGTCATTTCACTACCAGGAGATGATAAGAGCCAGAATGGGCCACCGAAGGGCATCAGCCCAGCAGCAGTGCTGGTATCTTCTCCTTGGTGTGATTAGGAGCAGAAGGAGCACTGCCACAGCCCTGCAAAATAAGCTCCAGCAGACTGCTCGCGCATATTTCTGGACAAACCTTTAGAATCAGACTCCATGAGGGTGGCACGAGGGCCCGACGTCTTTTAGTGGGAATCGCCGGAGAACACCAAAACTGACAGGTCCACCACTGCCACCCCAGATGAGAGCAGATTCCCAATTAGCATGGGTGACATACATGAAAGAGTCTGGAGACACCATGGCAAGACATTACGCTGCCTGCAACATCATCCACTGAAAGATATCACACCCTCATGCCACCTTCATGGTGTCTGATTCTGACCGTTTGGTCAGAAACACGCACAAAGGAGCAGATGGGGTCTTTTTGCTGGGTTGATGCCTTTCAAGAGCCCTGTGTAAAGGCCCTTCTCCTCCATGCTCTTGAGACTGTGCTGGGAGACACAACAAACCTTGCAGCAGCACATAAGGATGTGCACCTCAAGGAGCTGGACTACCTGTGTAACCTGAATAGGCTACAGGTACCATCGCTTGCTGCCAACACTGAAAAGGACACTATCAGGAAGTAAAACTAGAGAAAAATCAATCTGGAGGGATAGGAAGATACCAACGGTCTGTGGCCACCACTTGCACCACTTGGGGTGTTGTCTTATCTCTCCAGTATTGCTGATTTTATAAATCAACTGCAAACTTTTAGTGTAATTCTTTTTTCTTTAAAATAGCACTGTTAGCACTGTTGCTTCACAGCCTTTCTGTGTGGAGTTTGCATGTCTGGTACTCTGGTTTCCTCCCACAGTCCAAAGACACTCCACTAAGTGGAGTTAGGTTAACTGGTGATTCTAAATTGCCCATAGGTGTGAATGTGAGTGCGAATGGTTGTCTGACCCCCACCCCTGCGACCCTGAAAAGCATAAGTGGAAGAAAATGGATGGAAGGACTGTTTGCTCACAGTGAGGTTCCTTATTACCAAAACATCACCTTTTATACCCTTTTACAAACTCTACCCTCCACTCCTGCTGAGATCACACTTGTTGCACGACTCCAGCTGCACAGCACCTACATCCTGCGTTTGACTATTTGTCTGCACATGGTGACCCCCGCTGACTTCCTACTCATAACATTGTTGTTTTTCTCTCGTTCAGAGTCATTACTTTCATCATCGGTTAATTCTAAATACTGCATTTCAAACAAAGTTGCCATTAGTGCAATCACATGTATGTATTTCTGAACTCTAATTTATGAACTATCCTGAGGCTAGTCCCTTATTTAGACAGCCCCAGCTGGAGGAGGCCTGAATGGGCAGATTGATATCCCTGAAGTTAAACTGGCTTTGCACTATGTGACGATCAAGTGTCCCCTTAACTTTTTGGAGCACTGCATATTAACTTTTGGTGCAGTTGTATGTTGCAATAATAATGCACGGTTGCCAAAAGTCGCAAGACCCACTATCACCAAATAATGCATCTCATAGCACGCAATTGTGGGAACCACTGCTCCACAGTCGCTTGCCTGTAAAGATGTCCTAATATTCTAATATGTTTTATCGTAAGCTAACCCTCTTAAGTCATGTCTAATCAAACAGCCGTGCCACATTCACGCTCATCGTGTACAGCTAAGTGACAAAAGTTTATTTTTGACAACTTGTGGAGCTTCTGTGTCAGGCTGGATTTTGAGCAAATGTGCTTAAGCAAAGAAACACGTCGAGCATTGCAGTTGTATTACTAAGGCCTCAATAAACAGAGGAGTTTGAAATGTTTATTTGCTAAACTCATTTGCTTTTGTGTCAGTTAGGAAGATTACACCACTGTCTTGCTTGTGGGCTGAATATAAAGCCAGCTTTAGTAGACACAGTTAGCTTAGCACGAAAAGTTAAATGTTGTTTTTCAGGTTTTATTTGGATTGAACAAAGGCCAACAGAAACTTGGGTCAAGTTTCACCCAAACTGAGCTTTACAGATGGTGAGGTGGATTGTGTAGTACTGTTTAGCGTTCTTTTTCAAATATTTATGATGTGCTTACTGTTGCAGATGACACGGTATATTTATATATATTTATTTAGGTCTAAAAATTTATTTCCTTTTTGACAGGAAGCCTGTTTCATTGATGATGAGCAACTTACACTGAGTGAAGGAAAAAACAAGTGTTACATCAATTTCTTTAAATTTCGTCCAACTCTGAGAAGTCTGATGTCATTTTTCAAGCTGGACATAAACACAATTCACTAAAAATGGCCAAGTGATTTGTTTCTGTACCTTTCCTGTCCCCATCTTCTTTTTAAATTGCACTCACTGTTGTTTCAATCATTCCCCAGAAAAAAGAAAAATGCTGCCACTCTGACTGAAGCTACCATAAATTTTCAGCAATCCATCATCCACGCCATATTAAGCACAGACCAGACGCCGTCCACGCTCTGAATTAGTTTTGCTGAAGAGAGCCCCTCTGAGATAATCACTTTCTCATCACCAGCAATGTGACGTGTGGCAAATTCAGATGTGAATGTGACGGGTAAAACACAGGGCAGATGTACCGCGCGTAGTAAATTCAATCTGTGATTCTTCTGTTGCTGGTGTCCTTTATATGGCAAAATGCCCCTGACCCTCCTCAGCTGCACTCTAAGAGGCACCTCAAAGAAATCCTTTCATTTGAACTTGGTAGACAGGAAACTTTCTTTCAGCCGATTTATCTGAGTGCAACAGCTCATTTGATGAGAGTTAACGGACAGCAACAAAAACTCTTATCAAAGCTTGCAACAGGAGGGAGGCTGGTTTGTGATCTCTTAAGAAAATGTTTTCCGTGATGGTTCAAAGTACAAGTTTAGCACTTGAAGATTGAATCCACCGGGAGCCATCATCTTGAGGAACATTCTCTTTCTTCCCGACGTGTGCTGCTGCATTGTGTCGCCTGCAACTCAGTGTGTGCTGCTATCTCCTTAGTCATGTCTCTCTTGATAAAGTCTTTCACTGTTTACATGATACAAATACAAAATAAAGGAGCTCACAGTACACCGACTTGCATAGGGAGCCTGCTGAGGCATGCTAAAAATGGTTAGTGTCGAGATTTGCTGTTGATCAAAGTGTTTGCCGGTAACGGTCTGAAAGTTTTGAATGACAAGTGAGTATACATGTCAACAGCTGCAGTGCTCAGAATATTTGTGTTGCAATGAACACAAATAGTGAGCGCATGTCTGGCACGACGCTGCCATCCAGTGGTGTAAGTTGTGAAGCCACATTTCTAAAATGGTGTACGTAGACCAATTTCAACAACCTTTTCAGTAATTTCACAGACGATACTGTCGGCATTTCTTTAATAAACAATTGCCAAAGGAGGAGCAGGGTGGTTGACAAATCATTTTAGTACAAAAAAAGGACATCGTTTCCTTTTTGAACTCTGGTTATGTGTGTTGGTTTTGCTTGTGATTTTACAACACCTACTGGCAAAAAGGCATGTGGAATTCAGTTTTTCTCCATGAAGCTGGATCAGATTTGCTGCACTCGTCTAAGGGGCTACCAGTCCTCACTCTCAGTTAGCTCCTTGTGCTGATGACTAATCCAACCCAAATGGGCCGTTATTGTTTGAACATAATCTTGACAATAGAAAAGGAGGACAACATTTACGGGTTATATTCCTAATTGTGCAGACAGAGCACATCATTCATTTCCTTTCATAACCAAAAATAGTTTCCGCCTACTTCACTCAGTAGTGCAAAACATTAATACTAGTCTGCTCTGAAGCAATTACAGAAAGGCTAAAAGGTAGAGTTTTTAAAATTTACCCAGCCTGATAAATGTACACTCAAAAAAGATCAGAGTTTAATTTAAAAGACAGCAGAATAGATTACAAAAAAATATGAAAATGGTATGAGCAAGAAAAGCTCCTCCGGTGTTAACTGTCCTTCTACAACGTATTCCACATTCCAGACTGAGGAGGAATACAACATCTTATACAGATTTAAGTTATTAAAAACTTAATGTGCATCTCCAGATCCATCTAATCTGGTCTAAGAGGCTTCAGGGTCAACCCTTTCACCCAGTCACTTTACATATTTCCAGTCTTTCAGAAAGGCAGCCCTCGGCCTCTGATTGTTGCCGTTGAGTTCACATGTGGGACAAAGCCGAGGGGTAGTGGTGGAGCCCCAACTTGGGAAGGGGAGCCCCAGGGTTGTCCTGGTGCTGGGATGGGTGGGGGCGGAGGTACACCATCCTTTCTTGCCATGGCATGGTTGTAAAGGTGAATAGCACTGGGGTTGGGCTGTCCCTCCACAGGTAAAGGGCTGTGATTGTACTCAAAACGGTGGTCCTTGTCCCCAGTGAACACCATACTGCTGGGTCCAGAAGCTCCAGCGGTTGGAGGGAAAGGGTCGGGGTGGGCCGGAGCAAGAGCTCCAGGAGCAGTAGATGAGCTGGCAGCCTGGCCAGGCCCGCTAAATACTTCTCTCAGAGTGTGAGGTGGCAGGCCTCCACCTAACATATGACCCATGTAGCTGTCCCCAAACCCTGCAGGAGTAAAAGGTGGAGGAGGTGGATGGCCGTATTCGCCACTGTATCCAGAACCTTCTGCAGTAGGGACAGGTGGATAGTCTGGCTCAGGGGGTCTCCCTCCATCGCCTGCACTTGCAGATGCAAGAGGGGGAGCATGGCCTGTCTTGGGCTCAGGTGGTGGCTGCCGGTAGTCCAGGTCAGCATGTGGAGGTGGCTCTGGAGGCTCTGGTGGTCTCTGGTCTGGGGGCAGGATGGACACTCCACCTACATCAGAAACTGAAAAAAACCAACACTTTTTTAATGCACATGTATGCAAATAGTAGATTTTTTGATGATTATCTTGAGTAGGAGTGCTGGCCTGGAAAGATATTTGACCTTCAGCTCTACAAAAGTTAAGAAAGGTATTTGTCAATCTACTGATGTTTACGAGAGAAAAATCAATGGAAAAAGGTCAACAGAATAATCTTTTTTCCTGAGGAACCCTCGCTTGCTTTCTTTATAAATTATTCTAGTAGCCAGTGTTGAACAACTCTCTCTGATGTAGGATTTTTACTTTTAAACAGTAACTGAGTAAAATCTACTTTTCTTGCAGCTCTGGAAGTACACAGACATGTTCTGAAGGCCGCCTACCCGGTGAGACTGGACTGGGTTCAGGAGGCTGTTTAACCTCTGGAGGTAGAAGCGGTGCTGCTGCTACAGCAGAGTTGGTGCTCTCTACTCCTTCTCCACCATCAACTGGTTCCTGCCTTTGGGCCTGCTGAGCCTGGAGGAGCTGAGCTAGCAGCATAGTCATGGCCGTCTGTGTGGCAGTTGCAGCCTCGCCTTCTGGAATACTTGAAGGAGCAGACACTGGGGGCGAAGGAGGCTTGGGCAGTGGAGGTGTATGGGGTACTCCTGCTGGGGCTGTGGGTGGAGGAGGCTTGGCAGCTGTGGGTTGAAGAGGAGGCTCAGCTGGGTCAGTGGGAGCTAAGGCTTTAGAGAGCTGCTGCAGTGTCTCTTGGTTGACCTTTGAGCTCATAGACTGGACAAACTGTGCTGTGCTGACTGCACTCTTTGGCTGGCCCAAGAAGTTTAGGAGAACTGCCAGCTGTTCCTGGGTGAACTGTGAGTTTGGGCCCTTTGGGTCTGTAAGAAGACAGAAGATAAACCTGAGCATAATTCATGACACTGATAATATCTTGGATGAAATATACGAAGTTAGAGGTTCATTTAACAACTTCTAACCATATCTGGGATTTAACAAAGGCCTCTTGTTTAAAATAATTTCATTTCAGAAAACAGTCGTAGATGATAACCTTGCAGGGCAGGTTCTATCCATTTTTAAACACATAAATCTAACTGATGACATATTTACTTTCACCAAGTGAAGTGAATGGAATTATGGGTCAATTCATTACTAGAACAAGGACCGAGAAAGAAATTACAGCATGAGAATAAGTGAGTTTGGCTCAGTGTGCTAGAAATACACATCTTTTAAAGACTTACGAACTTCAGAGAAGAAGGGAAGGACAAGTTATTGAGTAAATGAGTGACTGAGTTACATTCTACATCAAATTGCTTTTTAACTGGATAGTGACCTCTAATTTAACCTCTAGTTAAAGCATGCTAATCTGGTGACAGCTGTAATGTTTTAAAAAGGTTGCTCCCATACACTACCTCAAAGGGTCACTGAGGTACAAGTTGATTTTTAATGCATCAGACTAAGAGAGTTTACGTTTTGTTATGAAACTGAGGAATGAACTGAAAAGAGGTTTGAACCAAGTATGATGAGAAGAAGACAATGACTTTAAAAAAAAAAAAATTAAAAGCAGGAGTCAAACTCACCTAGCAGAGCAGAAGCAGCTGCATTCTGGGCTTTGATGGCTCCAGGGGCAGACAACCCCTGTGGCGTGTTACTGCGACTGTCATCAAGGCCCAGCTCTTTGCGGGGTGCCTTTGGAGCTGCCAGTTCTTCTGGCATCTGCTTCTGTCGTCTGCGTTTCTTACTCCAAAGCTCATGACAGTCCTGCCAAAGTGGGAGACTACAGAAGTGGAAACAGTTAAGGATCTAGTACGCACAGTCATACACTATAGGACAAACATGTTGATGAAAGAGGAACCAAAGCATACTCTGGTGGAGGCATCCTGTCTGGATCCACATCTTTGAGAAACTCGCTGCCCAACGCCTGTTCAGCCGTGCAGCGTTTGCTGGGGTCAAGATTGAGCATGTGGTCAAAAAGATCGAGGGCAGCTGGTGGGATGCTGAACAGGAGCGAGAGCATAACAACACATTAAAATAAAACGTCAAAAGACCCAACCCCACAAATTTACAACATGACAAAACATGAACTTACAAAGCAAACTCCTCTCGTAACCGTCGCCGGTACTGCTTCTTTGGTTTCATGGTGTTAAAGAATGGAAGCTTTATTACATCTGGCCAAACAGCAGGACAGGGGCTGCCACATATTCGGCTAAAAGACAGAAGTACATTTGTTCTGAAAAAAATAGTTAACTATGGACATAACAGACATGAGGTGGTACATTTGTCTACAGCAGAACTCTTTTTATCCTCTTTTCAACCACCAGTGTCTAATGTAAGGAAAATAAATAGGAGAGAAAAAAAATGAAAAAAAGTCACGCATTTCTTTCATTTCATAGCTCACAGGAAAACAATGGTATCTGCGACCCTGCCAGAGAGCCAGTTATGATTCAGAAATTCAGTCTATACTTACCTAATAAGCTCTAACTGGGCAAGCTCCTGGTTAGCTTGAAAGATTGGTTTCTTTGTGAACAGCTCACCAAGAATGCATCTGTAAGAGATGAAACATAATTCATGATACAAATAACTCACCCATTTAGATAACTATAAATATCTAATATTAAAATCAGCCCTATACTCACCCGCAGCTCCATACATCAATAGCAGGTGTGTACCTCTCTTCCCCCAGAAGTAACTCTGGGGGTCGGTACCATAGCGTGATCACTTTATTGGTGTACGGTCGACTGAAAACACAAAGCTCTCTTTATTAGTATTATAATCATACACAAACGGTACCAGTAAAAATAAATGAGAGTCTTTCATAAGGTATGATTCAGAAGTAGAATACAGGAGGCTCACCTCTCTTCAGAGTTATACAGCCGAGCAAGACCAAAGTCTGCAAGCTTTATTTGACCTCTGAGTAGAAGAGGGAAAAAAGACTGATTAATGCATGCTGGGAAAACATCCTTGGGAAGGTTTTAAAAATGTAATAGCATGACGTTCTCGTGAATGGAAAGAAAAAAAAAAACCAAACAAACAGTCTCACTTATTATTGAGCAGAATATTGGAGCACTTGATGTCTCTATGAAGAAAGTTCTTCTTGTGGCAGTAATCGAGACCCTCCAGCAGCTGTCGCATGAAAGACTTTATGTGGCTCTCATTGAAATGAACCAGGCCAGACTCAAGCAAACCCATCAGGTCATGATCCATGTATTCAAATACAAGATAAAAAGCACCTGAGATGAAAGGGAAAGAATGAATTAGCCTGCAAAAAAGTGCCATTTTTTATATTTCTTGTATACATTTGCATTTTTGTAAACATGTCATACAGGTTTACAAAAATATAAATTACCTTTATCATTCTTGAAGTCTAGAGCATCCTCTTTGTCTGTGACAATCTCCTTCATGTTTATAATACTCTTGTGGTTGAGTTGACGCAAAATTTTAATCTCTCTGATGGCTGTAATTGGGAAGCCCTCCTTTTCATTGTCCAGTCGAACCTTCTTCAACGCCACCATTTCAGCTAAAAGACGAAGGAAATATATAAATAGATTTGTGACAGTACCAAATTTTCAAACAAACAAAACTGCATTTCTTTTGATGGAGACTACAGAATGGATCCATGCCAAAGCTGCTGAAGAGGAGTTAAGGATGAATGTAAATCATCACTAAAACTTACCAGTGTCTTTGTCTTTAGCTTTGTACACTTGACCGTAGGTACCTTCCCCAGTGATCCCAATGATCTCAAACTTGTCCACACAACGTTTTCCCCAGTCTATTGCAATTTCTTTAATTTCACCATACCTTGGACCACAGATTCTGTGAATTAAAAAGAAATCTTTAATTTAAAAAAAACAAACAAAAGAAAACATGCAGCAAACAAAAACAGCAGGACAAACTATGATTTAGCACCGTCTACGGCAATAGCATACTTGGGTCTTCGGCGAATTGTCTGAGACTTTTTGTCATCGGGTGGGCTGTGGGTAGAAGCTGTGCCTCCAGGAAGTTCAGGGGGCAGAGGCAAGTCTGTTAAAAGTTGACGAGCCTTTTTCTCCAACTTTTTCTTCCCTGAGAGTGAGCTGTCCTTCAAGCTGCAAACATTGTTAGGAAGCATTATCATACTGTAACATTTAGGTTCTATAAACATTCCTTGGTCAGCACACTCTTACCTTTCTCCTTTGTCTATTTGCTCAATAATTGTTTGGGGCAATGGTAGCGATGAGAGTGTAGAAATGGCTTGACCTGTAGCACGTTCCTTTTCTTTACCCTGCCCCGAGGCTGGCACTTTCCTCTTGTCCCGATGTACAGAATCATCCTTGCCCTTTACATCTCTGTCCCTGCTAGTCTGATGCTCTGCAGCCCTCTTGGATGACTTCTCTGAGGGGGACTGAGGCTGGTTGGATGTGGGAGTTCGGGGTCCCTTCTCTGGCTGTGGTGGAGATGGAGGGCGACCCTTTCTGGAGGTGTGATTTGATTTAGGGCTGGGCTGAAGAGCAGATGAGGAACCCTTGGTAGGAGTCGATGTATTGCTTGAATTCTTGGCCTTGGCAGCAGCTTCTGCAGCTTTAGCCTTTTTCTGCTTACTGAGTTCGGCAGCAAGGCTAGTTTTGAAGGTGAGCGTGCTTGGTGAAAGACTAGATGGCCGACTGCGGGAACGAGAGTGACGGTGACGGCTGCGAGAACGTGAATGCCTTGAAGTTGAATATGGACTTCTACTACGTGACCTAGCAGATCGCCTGGAAAGGAAACGAATAGACCATCATGTTAGGACATCAAGGTGTCACATGCAAGGATTTTTGGACTATCAATAATTACTGCCCAGCTATGCTGACATACTGTTTTCTGTCTGCATTATTACAATGTTGTAACTTATTCCTTTTAGTGAAGCATTTTTTTCTAATTAAAAAAAAAAACTACATCTGCTCTTGCAGAGAATATTCAAACACAGAGCCTTAAAAAAAAGTGTTTTTTAGTGTCATATTTAAGACTAGACAACTTAAATATGAAGCAATGCAATCCTATTATAACAAATCTAATAAATTCACCCCACCAACAGAGCATGTGCAATAAATTAAACATGTTTTATTAGCTACACAGTAAGGACTCACCTGACATCAGGACTTGGGCTCATTGACTTCCTGTACGGACTTCTTGATCTCCTGCGGTTTCCGTAAGGACTTGAGCCAAACTCTCCTTGTTCATATGGACTGTGTCGACCGTAACTTGGAGACCTGCGCCAGTTCACTGGACTCACGGGGGATCTCTTCCTTTTGTTGCTTGAATATGAACTGGGTGACTTAGGGGCACCATACGCCCCATACACATCTACATCCCGGCTGTAATATGTGGAACTGGGAGAAAGTCTTTTACTCCCGTAAGTTGGGCTTCTTCTAGATATCAGCTGGTTATAACCACCAGGAGACTGGTAGTTATAGGAATATGATGTCCCATAGGGACTTTCTGCTTTAAAACCAGGACTTCTCCTGTATGCCCTGAGGTCCTCACGGTCATCTCTGTAAGACTGTGGAGTATCTCTGTATGCAGATGGGGGCTCTTTTTCAGATCTTGTTTTACTTCTGTGGCTTTTTGAATCCCTTTTATCTGCAGATTGTGAGGACTGGGATGTAGATGTCTTTTTGCCATTCCTGTCACTGCTCCTTGTAGTGTCTCTGTGATTTTTAGAGCCACTCAGGCTTCCTCCGCTTCTGGCTTTTGAGGAGTCTCTCTCGCGACTGTGACGGTCTTTTTTCCTACTTTGCTCCTTCTCTTGCTTGCTCCTCTCAGATGGTCCTCTTGTTTGCTCGGCCTTGCTGAGGTTTACTGCCTCCCGCTCTCTGGGGTGACTTCTGTCTGGGGATGCTGGTCCATTATAGTCAACGTCAACATCGCTAAGTCGGTTCACTGTGAGATTCTCAGCATGGGTGTCAAGTTTAGGAGAAGGGCTCCCAGAAAATCGCTCTGACTGGGAGCTCACGTCATCGTACTCCACCAGTGTCCGAAGTTCAGCCTCTTTCTCAAAAGCACTTCTTCGATCATTGTCAGGGTCTTCTGTTGTACCGCTTTGCCACAAGCCTCTTTCCTTGGGTTGCCTGCGTTTCTTTCTCCTAGAAGCCGATGAGCGCCTCTTTTCACGGTGCCTGTCTCGCTGAGCGGCACCGCTCCCCGGTTTGCTACGCCTGTCCTGCCTGTTAGCATTTCTCTGTGCAGAGGGGCTCCGTCCCCGACCCTCACGAAGCACCTCCGAATTAGGCATTTATCTCCCAAATAAATGCTACCGCCACGTTATGAATAATATATTCTCTGTTTTACCTAACCTATGTCCCTTGGTATGTCGTGGAACAAAACATTGGGCTAGCTATGTGACAGGCTAGTCAGCTACCGTTAACAGCAAATTCACAAGTAGACAGCCAGCCAGCTAGCTTAACATTAGCATTACAAAGCTAGCACGGTTTAGATTCCAAATAAAGTAAGATACTTCAAACAGAAACGACTGACATTTAGTGTCAGCACACTCCGCCACATTAAATTCACAAAATGGTTCTTAGATATAGAGCTACACGTTACTCAATCATTGTATTCCAGGACGGATAAGGACCAGATTTGCCAGCTACTGCTAGTCGGTTTAGCCAGCTAGTATCAACTGGCTAACTGTGCTCGGCTACACAGTCGCATGTCATTTCATGATAAAAGCACAGGCCTAAAGCCTCTCCAAATTTAAAATCTGCTTCTTCTAAAACCTTACAGTCCTTGCAAGCATGTAAATCCATTTACCGGATAGTGTTAAATGTAAGTGGTAAACTCCGTCTCCTTCTCACAAAACTTCTTGTCGCCCTCCATCACACTCCGGTGTGCAACAAGGAAGTGAACAGCACGCGAGTTGGCCGGATAGTCAGCGGCTAACCATTTAGCCGCTAGCAACTTAGCCAGCTAGCTTCTCCTTGCGCGGAGTTCAAGACAACTCAGTCAACATGCAAGAAAACAATGCCATTCAAAAACACGACCGTGTCAGCGTATCCTGCCGGACTGCTGCGGCCTCTGATTTCGGCATTATCCGAAAGCAGCAAAACTCCTGAGTTAAACGGCTAAAAAAAATAAATAATCTTTGAATGTGTTATATTATAACTTTGTTCCTAATGTAGCTAATGGTACAGCTCACCCGGGCCCAGGCTGCTTTCAAACTACAGGCCTTGTGCGTCGGTGTCAACCAATGGCACCCGTATTCATAATCCACTGGTAACGTCACAGCGAAGGGAAACCCCTATCGTCAAAAAATAATTAATTAATTAAAAGATTAAAAACCCGATATTAACCAGTGTACAGGAGCTAGTTACTTATTTTCCGTGTATCACGTAAATGGCACACGAGGTTATGACATTCCATTCATTACAAGGAGACTAGATTCTTCCATTATGCAACACATGCATAACGCTGTTAATCTAGGTTATTTTCCATTTTTTAGTTTCAGTTCTTTCTTTCTTTAGTTAGTTACAATTTCTTAGTTGTAATTATTTTAAAATGATATACTGAAAATACTAATTTGTCAGGAGAATGAAAAATAAATCAGTACAGGTGTTAAAAAAATCAAAACCGGTCAAAAAGCCAACTAAGTCATTATAATTATGTATATTGAGAAAAGGCTGTATATTTTTCTGTTTTATTTTTACAATTAAAGTTTTTATGGGTTATAAGTTATAGTAATTTCAGAGGTTGACTTGCTGCTTGCTGGTGTTTTGGATCAGGGCACAAACTTATGGTGAGAGTCTCCTTCAGGATTTTCTGGTAGACAGAGAGTAGAATTCATGGTTCCATCAATTACAGCAACTTGTCCAGCAGCAAAGCAGAAGCATCACACTACCATCATGTTTGTTGGAATGTTCCTTTTATGAAATGCTGTGTTAGTTTTACACCAGATGTAACCTTCCCAAAAGTTCTGACACCAACCTTAAATGAGACAAGCGAGACCTGCAGTTCTTTAGATGTTCTGAGTGTTTTTGTGACCTCCTGGATGAGTTGTTGATGCACTTTTGAAGTAAATTTGTAACGCTTTACAGACTGACAGATGCCAATGACTTTGTTTCTCAGGTTCTTAGATCATGGTATGTGTTGCTTTAGATTTTTTAGCCTACTTCACTTTGTCAGACTGGACCTATTTAAGTGATTTCTTAACAAGTCTGACAGTAATCAGGCCTGAGTGTGGCTTTTGAAATTGAACTTAGCTTCCAAAAAATGTGGTTTATCACAGTTAATTCATGATTTAACAATGAGGGCAATTAATTTAACGAATGAATGATTTTTTTTTCTTGCTTCATCTACCCCGTGTTTGAGACTCGGCTAATCCAACACTGCAATTTGCTTTTGGGGTTTAATGATATAAACTACACTGCTTCAAATATGCAGTAAACATGAAATAACATCCAGTACATTCAACCTAAGGTTTTAAGTATAGCACCCATCCAGTGCAATAACCGTACTGCACAGAAGATACAAGTACCTTTGCAAAGTGTTATTAGTAATATCCACTTTATTTGCCATTTCCAAATATCTCACAAAAATGAATTGAAATGTAAGCTTGACTTCTTGCATTCACAAACAGGCTACATTAGTGGTTATGTTAAAAATAAGTAAACATGAAGGAAACATTTAACTGATGGCATACATACATACAACCATCCAGTCAAACACAGATACCTTTATCATTTTTCCAAGGGTATATAGAAAAGGCAAAAGTTATTTGAATACCCAGTGGGACCGTTTGCTCATAATGGTCACACAAACATCGGTTCTAGTATTCCACTGAAAATATTTGGGCCATCAAGTCTTTTAAATTAATACGTGGAAACAAAGGAGCAACAATAGAATGATTATGAATGATGTTTGCTTCCAAAAACAAACAAAAAAACAGAGAAACAAGACAAACTTTGTTTAGCCAGTGTTATAGTAAGCAAGCATTATGGTGGTCACAGCTTCTGTAATCCTCAACAATGAAGACACAATGCAGTTAATGTAAAGATCTCACGGTAAAGAAGGGGAGTAATAAACTGGGATCTTTATACTCCATACTTTATACTTCTGCACGCTACTTAAACTTTCAGGGGTGTTTCAACCATTATGTGGTCTATTGGAAGTTAGCCCTTAGGACAACTTAATCCAAACTGCTTACCAACCATTCTGATACCATGACTTTCTAATATCTTATTCTACCATTTTAAAAGTCCAACTCCTACTACTATGTGCTTTGCAGTAAACAAGAGTTGCATGATAAATACACATAAAACAAAAAAGACAACAAAAAGCTTCATAGCTGTTGGATGATGCCGTTTTTAGCGAGCTGTAGTCACATCTCTACATGGCGCTCAAGCACAAGTGCTTCAAAAGTAGTTTATAGACACGGTCAGTGTTTTAAACTTTTCAGGTTTCACATTTCCTCTTTGCAATTAAACATTTTGCATAGACTCCAGTGTGGGGCATGTTATTGGTTGTGGCAATCTTTTAGTGTAAATGGTGAGCAGCTTACTCTAAAGTTAACGATTGAAATTGAATTGGAGAGAAACATGGCAACAACCTCTACACTGTTGTAGTTACTAAAATTGTAACTTTCATAAAAAGAAAGAAAGAGGCTCAGTCATAAATTAAGAAATGTGGGGCAGATTTCACAGTGTATTTTGGTCTATGCATTCTCAATTTGCCAATTTCTATACACTGTTTCAACCTTTGCCTCTGAAATTATCCACCTACAAGATAAAATGAACACATTCAGTTTGTTACTACAGCACTGTAACACAGGGTAGCTTTGCACAAAATGTGGCAAACTAAGTAGAACGCCAGTGACCTCTAAACCTTGCAAATCATTGGCAGTCTAAGATTACAGGCAAACAGGATGAGTATAAGGGGATGTTTCACATTCACAATGGACAGAGAGGCAACAGTGACACACTGCACAAGAATTACTAAAGCCCTCATAACCCTGCATTTCTTTCCCCTGGCAATTCAGACTGAAATCTTTGCGCTTCCCGACACTCCTTTTGACTTTTGCGGAGATTGTAGTGCTTTACTTTTGATGCTCATTACAGCAAGCTGTCATTCTCTTCAAATAATAAGTGGGCACTTGTTTGTACTAGCTAGCATTTTTCTTTGGTGACTCAAAATTTTTTTGGACAGGTATCACCTCACTTCTATGCAGCCTGCAGCCAAATTTTCATGTCACGCCTTAAAAATGATCTATGAATTTACTCCAACTTTCCAATTAAATACATTTTGAAATGTAAATAAAAAAATAAAGGCGATACAATGTTGCAGACTAAAAGTCAGGAGACCTTAAAATAAAAGAAAATTTTACATGTTAGAAAGCAATTTGGTTTAAAAAAAAGAAATAATAATGCGTCAGCATGTAAGGGATGTAGTGTTATGGAATCACCTTTTATCCGAGCACCAGGGATTCCTTAATCGCAAAAGAAGGCAATGCCAAGTGAGGTAAAACTTCTTAAATGTTAGAATTGGAAAAAGTTCAAGTGTTGCAAAATCCCTCACGGATTCAAGGTTAACGATTAATGTCCATTGTGCATTTGAGAAGACTCAAAGTGACTGGGATGGGGTGGGGGATGAGTGGAAACAGTGCGTGCTTATCTTACACTGGGTGATATGACAGAGGAGAAGAAGGGAAATGTTTGACGTCACAGCTAAAAATAAGTGCACATAACTATACAACATAGTAAAACTGAGGTGTAAAAGGACAAATGGGAATGGCATCAAATTTTGTCTCTGGCTTAGCTAATGGAACAGTCTAATTGAAATGCTTCATATACTCGTCAGCGCAATGTTCATTTCCTCTGTGGCTCTTGATGAACTCTGGGTTGACACTACACCTCCGAGGCTGTTAACTAACCCATCCTACAGTGGACTGATTAAAAGGGATTGGGGCTTTCCAGTACCGAGCTCCAGTTACATCTTCCCTGTTAAAACCTTTGCTCTGAGACGGTCATTTTAATCTTCTCTTGAACTTGCACTGCACAACTGTCTGAGTATATACATCAAACTTTATAATGAAAGGTTTTGAAACATTTCAGGACTTAGCCTCTTGTCAAGCTTAGGCCTAAATTAAAAACACCATCGATTTATTACACTCTGTAATGTGGTCAGAGTAAGAGAGAGAGAGAGAGTACATAAATTATTTGGAGTGTCAGCACATAAAAAGTTAGAGCTATAAATGGTGTATGAAGTGCCACCTTACTACTTCCTGACACTGTCAGATGTCCTGTTAGCTAGGAACAGAAGGTCATGGTCAGGCACACACACAAAAAAATTAAATTAAAAAAATGCAAAAGTCTGAGAAATGTATATGTACATAAGCAGCTAGCCTGCTCTCCTTAATGACTATAAAATACAGCATCTCTCTCTAATTCTCTTGGCCAAACTTTTACTTTTCTTCTTCCCATTTTTCTCTTTGCTGTCCTCCATTTTTCTTGCGCGGATCTCTCTCATCAGATCAAAAAACACCTGTTAAAGGAGAACATAAACACAAGCGTTTACATTCCTGTGTTTGACTGCTGTCAGCAAAATAAACTCATTTTATTCAGGGATTATTAAGTTCAGCTGGTTAAACAGACCTTGTCAACATTGGCACGGGTTTTGGCTGAAGTCTCCACGTAGCACACGCCCCACTGCTCTGCACGTGCCTTCGCGTCATCTGCGCTAACCTGCCGTCGGTCATCCAAGTCTGACTTATTACCAACCAGGAGAAAGGGCACGTTCTCATCCTCCTTCACTCGCAGAATCTGCTCTCTGCAAAACAGGAAATATCATTCAGCCGTGAATTATGTAAATAAACAGAGCACAGTTTGCTAAACGCTTACTCATATGAGTCAAGTCGAACTGGTAGAAGAAAAATCTTCAGTTGTGATGATGTATCAAAAAGAGAAGCAGAGGAAGAATAGCTTAATTAGATCCTAATGGATGGCTAAGTGCTCATTAAAATAATCTAAGAGGTTGCACCTGAAGTCTACTGTTGCTGCAAAAGACTCCAGCTCTGTGATGGAAAATACGCAGAGGAAACCCTCGCCACTTCGGAAGTAGTTATCCCGGATGGCTGCATAGTCCTCTTGCCCGGCTGTGTCAAGGATGTCAATTTGCACCTCCTCTCCATCCAGGACCACTTTCTTCCTGTAACTGTCTGCTTTAGTGGGCTCGTAGTCTTCAACAAACTAGAAAACAGAAAGAGAACCATTATGCTAGAATTTTTTTTTTCCTTTTTTAACTCAAAACTCATTTCAGTTTCAGTTGAGTTTCAGTTCAGAATTTCAGTTGGGCACTGTGATGTGAGCGGCTCACCTCATCATACATGAACTGGAGAGTAAGGGCTGATTTACCCACTCCTCCACTGCCAACCATAATTACTTTGTGAAGGGCTAGAGAGTTTTGCCCTTTTGGCTTTGCAGCTGCCATGGCTCCGAGTACCAAGAGATGCAAGTATCAAAGGGAGAAAGTTCGAGCCAGTGGGAAGCGTTGTGAAACGGGAGGACTGCAAAAATCAGATCCAAAGACTGCAGGTGCAACAAAGGGCTGAATGATAGTTCCTGTGGAGAATAAAAAAATAAAAAAAGAGAAAGATGTTGCATCATATTTCCCAGTGCCTTCAGGTTCTATTTCTGCATCTAGATTGCACAGCCATCATGGCAATAAATTCCAAACCAATAATAAGCCTAAAAAGGAAAAACCACAACTACACTATAGATCTAGTACGAGAATGATTCTCTGTAGCTTAACAAGAATGAAGAAAACACCGTCATGATACAAGATTAACATATTAGAAATGCAAATTTATTTTCCATTATAAATTTGTTCTGTAACCATTTGCCTGTGCAAATAACCCATTGCCCTTACTGCCGGAAGTAGTATTACTTTTCTCTTCACAAATGCAATACGGTTGTTGACATTCCTGTCCATAAGTATTCAGTACTCTGAAAAGGCAGCTAACAAATCCTGAAGATGCCTTCACTTTTGAGCTCAGGTGACAAATTCTGCTGCATCTTGCCTCGTTGCTAAAACGCAGCAGGTAAAAAGTAATAGAAATACATGTCCCTACTGGTAGAAATATTGCCCCTGGCATAATTTCTCCAAACAGGAGGCAGGAAATAATTTGGTCATCCAAGTGAAGAGATTTCCTAATAGTTTTAATTTATAATTTCCCCCTGAACTGTTCTCCTGGAAATGTGCAGCCAGTCAATCTAAGGCCTAGTCCAGCAGGGATTTCCTAATTTCCCCAACACACACAAACTTAATTTAACAAAACAAACCAACTCATTTAATTAATGTGAGAAGATCGCTGTCAAGATCGTCCCAAACAATCTGGATGGGATATGACCCTAACCTCAGAGACACGTTGGCCAATCTACAAGTCAGCAAAACCTAAAATATAAGCAACTGAAAATATCAATTTCAGAGAACTACCTCATGAATGCAGTAGTACTCGCAGCCACGTTTCACTACAAATATATTTGGAACTTGAGGGAGAAATACTACCTGCAGCATCCAATGCCACATGACACAGAAATGCAAAGTTAATTATTATGGATTGTGACAAACAGCAGGCAAATTCCATAATAATTAACTTTGCATTTC